>MJUU01042845.1:9086-43881 GCA_002080025.1 Modiolus philippinarum
AAAAAAAAATTAGTCAAAAAATAATTCTCCGACCAGCATCTTGGTTAAAAAATAGCATGGCCACTGGAAAAAACCTGGTTCAACAAAATTTCCTGGCAAAGTGATATGGGAAAAAAATAATTTTGCCCGCGAAAATCCCCCCCTCCCCTAAAATCAAATGGTCCGTGCCTAATATTACGTCGATGAAATACGAAATGGTCTTGATAAGAAACTAGGAAAAGTGCTTATATCAATAAGTATACTCTATATAAGATTGTACCAAGACGTAAAAAATATCTTCAGTTAACGTAGTCCTATTATGCAGATAAAATTTAGACTATTTATATTCTTATTGGAATATCTTATTTTTCTTATTTTTATAAATATCCGACGGAAATGGTAATATCTTATTACTTACTATAAATTTTATAATTAGGTTTAAATTTCTGTTTTTCTTCCAATATTTAATGATTGAAAAGTATTCATTTAGACATCACGACCTTTTCGTATTACACGGACAGTAATGTTCCTCTAGTCTACTGGAAACCCTGAATGCATGAAAACTCCATTTTTAATTATATGAACAACTGAAATTTATTTTGAGGAACACAAGAAACAATAAAAAAACACACATTAATAAAAAAAACATACAATACAAAAACCTGATCATGGGAATTATTTGAAGATATTAAAGGAAAAAGTTGTACATCTTAAAAACGAAAATCTAGGAACATGCCAGAACTCGGAGATTCAGTAAATGCACAAAAATGTCTTCTGAAACAAGTAAAATAGCCATAATCTGTTTATATCTGCCATGTTAACAGCATTCAGTTTACAAAACGTAGCTAGAACAAACCATTAATTAAGACATTGAATCTATAGATTTATTTTTTGGTTGTGTCGCCATGGCAACTAGCTTAAGTTAGGTTTACTGGCAGTGTGGACATTGGCTCCCCACCAAGTATATTTATCTTACGGGAACTCCCGAGATTGGTTTTAATTTACAGGGGCCGATTTTCACATCTTGCCTTTCCAAGTACTTGTTGAGTAGAATTTCGAATTGCCTTACATCTTTTGCCTCCATAAGGAATTTTGGCAGATTGTTCCACATTTGTACCTCTCTGTTGGTAAACTGGAGTATTTTCTTAAATTTGTTTTGCTAATTTTTTCTTGATCTTTTTGTTATGACCCCTACCGAATAATCTGCAGTTTACAAAGCTACTTTTATCATCCTATGTTTATTTTTTACTGATCTGACTTTTTAATTGTATTTTTTTATCATCCTATGTTTATCTTTTACTCATCTGACTTTTCAGTTTGATTAAAAAAAATAAGATCGCTAATGGATAAACATAGGATTATAAAAGTAGCTTTGTAAAGAACAGATAATCCGGTTTAATCGTGTCCTAAAGTTGAGCACTATAATATGAATGGACCAATGTGATCCAACATACAAAACGGGTAACCTTTTTATCATGCCAACGATAAGAAATTAACAGTGAGCGTTGTTTCTATTAACATCCCAGAGTATTGTACAAAAAACATCGGACAAACTTATCAGATACATACGATCAAATTACTATGTTGGGCCAGCATGATAGTAGAAAAAAAAACAAAAAGCCAATGTTGGTCAAACATCCAATAAAATTAAAAAAAACATTGGACCAATGTATAACCTTACATCCGACCAACCTTATTTTTATGTTTGGCCAACGTAACATTAGGAAGACAATAGTGGGCCGATGTTGTCCCAACATTTCCATAAAATCGTACAATATTGGGCCAACGTAGCGCCAACATAACATTACGAAGACAACAGTGGGCCAACGTTGTCCTAACATTTCCATAAAATCGTACAATACTTGGCCAACGTATAGCCAATATAACATTAGGAAGACAACAGTGGGCCGACGTTGTCCCAACATATCCTTTAAATCGAACAACATTGGGCCAACGTAGAGCCAACATGTTGGCCCGTCGTTGGGCCACTTTGCACTTATACATTGGACTAACGTTGGCTGACGACGTTGGACCAACGAACTGTCATTTGTTGGGCCAACGTTGGGCCATCATTTGCATGCTGACTGGGCGCCTCTAAACTGGCGGCTAGCTCAAGGAGCCTAGTCTGCTGGTAGAACACTGTCGCACTACGGAAGAAAAGTCAAACTGAAAACTTCCCGAAGGGTTTGGTCAAGAATCATCACAAATTTCAGTAGACATCGGCAGTATCANAAAATGTGCTTCGGTCAACCCTTTCATATCCCAATGAAACTTCAAATTAATGAAATCAATTCTTAAATACATTGTCACTTCCTATCCCCGTCAATAAAACAGTCAATGAAGTGCCTTTTTGCAGGCGTATGCGATGATGATTAAAGTGTCTTTTGAAGATATTTGTTATGCTGATTATTGAGATTGATTGATTGATTAATTAGAGTTTAACGTCCGGTGAGTAATTTTTCAGCTTTATTAGGACGAGAACAGATTAATCAATTCAAAATTGGTGTAAGTAAAAGATGAAATATAAAAGGAACAGACAACAAGGGCAGTGAGTTTTGATTGCAACTGTAAAAAGGGAGAAATGGGTAGGGGCTGGAAATTTAGCCTTCTACACGACTCCCAGTGCATTATCTCTCTTTAAATAAAAAAAAAATGAAAGATTCTCTATACTGCGTTTCTCCTTAAAGTTTTGTTACATTGGTTCGCTGCCAGGTTTTCCGTATTATGACCTGACTACCCCGCGTAGACAGGTTATTACCCTATGCACCAAGTGGGGGCGCGCCAGGCAACTCTGTATCTGGAGCCCCTGAAAACCGATTCAGGTGCCGGGCTGATTATTTAGACATGTTAAGAGTCAAGTACGCATTTTTTTTAGCTTTATAAAGGGTAACAATAATTATGGGAATATCAAGGTTGGATAGCAGGACTGGGATTTTGATTGCCATTTGAAAAGAGAACAAATTGTAAAGTCAAGGAATTTTTTATCACATATGAAAAAAAGAATAAAACTTTATAAAGAATGTGTCTGGACCTATTTCCACAAAGTTTGTAACATGCATGGACAGGGTGTTTCCTGTATACTGGTACCTTATATTATCTTGGTACGTAGCTACGTAGCAACGATGACGTCACAGTTAAAAATTTTGTTGAAATGAAAGTGAATACCACGATATAATGGAACCCACGATATAATGAGAACCTAGTATATATCATATCGGGTCACACGAAAGCAAATCATCGATTGGACTATTGCAAATGTATTGTGAGTATCAAGTAAACGCCATGTAAATACAGATAAAAAGGATAATATGACGTGTCAGTGTCCAAATTAAAGCGGACATTTTTGCTACATTCACGTACCGGTTTTGACCTTTTCCTACATTGACTAGCTTACAATTTAACGGGTGCTGTTAACAGAGCAGGACAGGCTTACCCTTCCAGGACAGCTGGTGTTACTCTGTAAGTGTCTTGGTTTCGAAAGTTTTGTTTTTATATTTCTGTGCTTTGTAGCTGTCTAACGTCATTATTTTTTTTTGTGTGTTCTCGTTTAGGCCATATCTTTGGACTTTTTAGCAAAATGCCACTCCTTTGTTCCTTCGGTGTTCTACTATTGTTGTTTCTGTGAAAAATTAGAGTTACCGTTCTTTTATCAATAAACTGTTGGTATAATATTTACTTTTTGTATGCATGAAATTTTCATTATATAACGGAAAAAAAGAGTGTTTTACAAAATACGGTAAGATTTATATTTATCAGTGTACTGTTTCCTCTTCATGTCCATAATGTTGATGAAGAGATACTTTAATGTGTCGATATTGCTACAAAATTATGAATTACAGAAGCTAGATTCATGTAAAGAGATTGGTGATAGTTACTTTAATATTAATCGACGACAATTCAAAATTTGTATTAAAAAGGCAATATAAAAAGGAATATTCAATTGACCTTGATGACGCAAATCTCAAGGGTTAAAACAACGGCAGGTACAATATTGAAGGAACAAAATGTTTGTCGTTACAAATATCAAAGTGCAGAGGATAAAACAACACCACAGAATGACATTAAACAGCTTCAAGACGCAGAAATAAAATCAGAACATTAAAACAAAGGCACTAACAGTGTGAACTCAAATAAAACCGAGAGTGACATCGGATGCTATGGAAGGGTAAATGTGCATCCCGTCCTGCATCCCGTCACATTGTAACTGAGTAAATCTAGGAAGTATCGTAAAATTCATTTCATCTCACCCGAAGATAGAGATATTTCAGTAACTGGAAAATTTAGACTATAAACGTATAACCTTGCCATTTCCTCTTGCAAACTTCCCTCACGATCTATATATTTAAAATTTATCTGTATCGTTCTATATTTATACAAGCGGACTTCAGAATCTGTTAGATTACCTTTACCGGGTATCCTTTTTTATGGGAGGAAACCATTATATGGGGTTTTGACTTCTTGTAAATCACTGCAGATACAAATGTACGAAGGAGTTTTGGAAATAGTGATTCCAAAATTTCATTTTTGCAAGGCGAGATAAAAAGTTAAATGTGTCAGTGTGTTGCTGTGAACATATAGAGGACATATATATAATAGGTCATTCGTATTTCCTTGTTAACATTTGATAAAGAAGAAATTGGGCTTGCCATAATTAATGGTGAATTTATATATGATGGATGACTAAATACCGAAGTTACTGTGAATTTAAATTCTGCATATGCGCATTTCGACAACTTATTTCTCTTCAGTGCAGATAAAATCTAAACGTTTGGAAGACCATAAACTCAAAGATGTTTAAAAACTGATAGAGAACAAATAACCAAAATGATCTAAATGTAAAGCCAAAATCAGCTTAGGACAGAGCTTTGCATGAGGGAGATACTCCTTAGTTTTCAACCAAATTTACCAAAATTTAGATATTGTAAGGTTCCAAATAGAATCGGCTTTCGGGTCAGCACCGAAGTACTGACTACTGGGCTGGTGAATACCTCAGAATGACTTTTGAAGAAAGTTTATGAAATTGTTTATTTTAATGTCGCGAAATATGCAACAAAAACACTACAAATGAACCTATGAAAAGCAAAAAGGTCGGGATGATCAGCAAACATATTTTTCTCTCGGTAACAAACAAATAGACAAGCAATATTGGATTTCATTTTTGTCTCAAACAAATAGACAAGCAATATTGGATTTCATTTTTGTCTCCTAGTGTTTGAAACTATAATGCAATGTACCAAGCCTCATCATGAATTAGAAAAAAAAACAAGATATGTTTGTGAAACACTACATATACACCCAAACACCAACTAATTTGAAAATGGAATCTTTATAGTTGGTTAGAGTTATCTTTCTTTACATACAAAACATATATGAAGATGGAAATTTTTTATTTCTTGGACCTTGAACTTGACCTAACCTAATTTTTTTGGTGGGCATATTAATGTTCCTCTTGACTAGACTTATACACTTGCCAAGTATGTTAGATCGATTTTTAATAGAACTAAAGTTTCAGCCAAGGTTAAAGTTTCGGACGCACGGACAGACAGACAGACAGTCAAAAAACAATATGCCACCGATTCTTGATCGGTGCATAACAACTTATGATTTAATTGTTAATAAAAGTTTGCAATTGGCATCTTTAAGAATATTTGTGTCTACACCTGGACTATCCGAAATACTAAAGAACGTATTTAAAGAATTTAGAATGGTTTCGCAGTTAATCAAATAAACCTCTATCTTAATAAGGGTCTCATTTAAAACTATTTGTACAATGCTTTATGTTATTGTGTCCCATTTTCCGTACTGGTTGCAATCTTGAATAACTGATGCAACTCAAGAATACAATGTTAAAGAGAACTGTTGCAAGTTTATTTTCAACTGGACAAATGGTTGATGGGAACAAAATCGTAAAATGCGCTTGTCTACCCCGATGGAACCCCGGTATATAGAAATAGGACCCAGTATTCCAGGCTGCGGGGTACAACCCCTCCAAAACTGGATGTCAGTGGTTGTGCGGGATGAATAAATACACAACCCATCTTTCGGATAGGATGTAAACTCAGGTCCACGTGTTGGAAGAAATGCCGAGCTTCCTGCACGTTAAAGAACCCTTGTAGCCAGCTCCTTTTGAGTGGTCCGTAGGTGATTGGCTACAAGGCAAAATTCCCCGCCCCTTTCGATTTCATCCTACTTTTCCAGTGGAAGTCAGAACTTCCCGTCCCATGATCCTTTCCATACCCCAAATTGATTTTTTATTAACAAACTTGTTCTCGTCTTGATATAGCTGAAATATTGCTCAGTAGACGTAAAATAACATTCATTCAATCAATCAATCAATCATAATTTGTCTCATTGGTGGCCACTTGGTACATACCTTTAACATGACTCTTATTTAAGGAATCATCTTTAGTTAAACTAAGTTCACCACTAATGTCTTGAATCCATTTTTGATCACAGATTGGTAACCCATAAGTATCATTAACGGTAAGTGTAGTCTGAATCCTACGAGAGATTCTGTCGAAGACATTTGTATTTCATTATTTCAAAGGCTCTCATGTTGAACTATATGTTCCACTGGCGGCCATTTTAGATAAGAATCAGCACAAAATTCAACGACACTCGTTCGGAGCACTTCTCATTAATACCAGGTTTGGTCTTAATCCATTTACCTGTTCGCTAGGTTTTAAGTGTCAAATATAGAACTAAGTTTCGAGCTATATGTCAATTTGGATGACGGGTCGACATTAAAGTAACATAACTTAGTAAGCACTACATATTATATTTATGCTTTCTTTGTTTACATCAATTCAGCGCTTTGTTGGGAGATATTTCTATGCATTTTTCCTGTATCGTCAAATGTTAAACTTGGTCGACACAAAATTAACAACACTTGGTCAGCATCTCAGAAGTATCATTCATACCAAGTTTGTTTCAAATTAATTCATAAGTTTTCAAGAAGACATTATTTCTTTTAGGGAAAAGCTACTGCAAAGCAGTTGGAAAGCTCACCCTCTCATATCCAGGTGAGCAAAAAAAAAGGAAAACTCGTTTCCATTAAATTTTCTTCATTGTAAAATGATCAATATCAATAAAATTACTTTTACGTCTGATATAGATTCAAATTTCACAAGGTGTGTTCATGAAATTGATTTCCTGATTTCAAAACAATTTCTCTAAACAAAACTCAATTTACAATTGACAAGACACTTAAATGTCAAAGTTATTTTCGATTTTATATTTTCTTACTGTTTACAAGATATCTGTCAACTAATGTCCTCTTCTGTTTTGAAGCATGTAAAGTGCACGTCAGTTATTTAAAACTATAAAGTATCTTCTCTAGCTGATTTAACATTTTTATTTATATTTTATTGGTTTTCTTAATTCTAATTTTTCACTTTCGGTTTTACACATATTTTGGTATTTTTTTTTCTTCCTTTTTTTTGATTTGATAAGCACTGAAGAGACATAAGCTGTCGAAATGACCAGCTGCAAAACTAAATTTACCGAAACTTTGGTATTTTGGCTATTTGTGATATAATTTATCTATGGAACTATCATAAAGATAAATTGTAGATCAAATATACAACATGTTGATAAATAAATGTGTACTTTCAGTTTCAAACAAAGGTGGTCAACCTTTATGATCTTGCTTCAGCTTTTAAACTTTTATTGACGATTTATAAATGAAATACAAGTTTTATGAAAGATTTGGCTGATAATGTTAATATGACAAATAACCAAATACCGAAGTAACTATGAATTTATTTTCTGCATATGCGCATTTCGACAACTTATGTCTCTTCAGTGCAGATAAAATCTAAACGTTTGGAAGACCATTTACTCAAAGATGTTCAAAAACTGATAGAGAACAAATCACCAATATGATCTAAAATGTATATGTACAGCCAAAATCAGCTAAGGACAGAGCTTTGCATGAGGGAGATACTCCTTAGTTTCAACAAAATTTATAAAAATTTTGATATTGCAAGATCTAAATAGAATCGGCTTTCGGGTCAGCACCGAAGTACTGACTACTGGGCTGATGGATACCCTCGGGGACTAACAGGCCACCAGTCCACCAGCAGAGGCATCGACCCAGTGGTGACCAATAACTAAGTACCAAAGTAAATGTGAATTAATTTTCTGCATATGCGCATTTCGACAACTTATGTCTCTTCTGTGCAGATAGAATCTAAACGTTCGGAAAAAAAATACCGGAATGAGATCAAAATAGTAAATTTCGTTTTGCTGAACAGTAACTCAAAGTAAATAGATAAAGGTTCCAAAGACTTATCTTGGAACATTTTAAACTAGACTATTATCTCAAATAACTGTTGAAATGAAAGATAAAAAGTATGAATATTGTGAAACAACGACAGTTATGAATATTGTGAAACAACGACAGTAGAATACCAAAGGAACAAGGGAAGCGATGGCCACAAAACTCGAAGTCAAAAGATATGGCAAAAACGGGAACAGAGAAAAACAAATACAAGGACGTCAGACAGCTACAATGCATGGAAATAAAAAAAATGACATTAAAAACTAAGGTACTCATTGTGTGAACTCCCATGAAAACCAGTAGTGACATCAGGTGCCCCGGAAGGGTAAATATGTCCTGCAACGTTTGCGACACCCGTCACAACATCAGTGAGGTATATATGATTTTGAAAAATCTCGCTAGTTTGTTAGCTAATAGGTAAATGTCATTTTCTAACCCCTAGACAAAACCAAGTGAAGTCCATGATACATTTTACGTCAGTCTCTAACCCACAAATAGTACCCTTGTTAAATCTCGATAGTATTCCAACAATCATAAGGACAAATCGGTAGCACAAACATCACTGACGAAAGGAAAACTAAAATGTTATAGTATGATGTACAAGACAACATGAAAAACTGAACTACTGACAGTGTGAACTCCCATAAAAACCAGGAGTGACATCAGACGCTCCGGATGGGTAAGCATGTCCTGCTCCGCTAGCGGCACTCGTAACAATTTAAGTGAGTCAATCCAGAGTTGAGTCAAATCCGGTTATGTCAAATCCGTGGGGACGTTAAATCTAGATGAAAATGTCTGTTTTCATTTGGGACACAGACACGTCATATCTGTCAATGATGTCATGGTGACGGCCATAGAATTTCTGAAGAGACGAAAGTAACAAAGGCTGATCAAAACCCTGACTTAGCAGCTTTTGGGACAGTGTTTTTGCTCCATTAAAAAAAATCACTGTATAAACTACATGCTCGACAGTAACTAATAAACTGTGAAATGTATGCTCCATAGGCTGGAGAGGTAGGTATATTGCTGCTCAGGAAGGGAAAGTTCTCAATTGAAAAGTTAAAATCATCACGTTTGTCATATAGCTTAGTTTTCAAACGTCCATCTTTGTCAATGTATATAAAAAGTATACGAAGCTGAAGTATGTGTATCAGTTGTCTCTTTAATTTCAAGCTGATTGGGATAGATCTGGTGTAAATATTCCTTGAATTTTGGATTATTAAGAGAAAGTACAGTGTATGTAGCGGAAGCTGAAATTAAAGGACTGGACTAAATGTTTTTGTTTTTCTGTGTTAACCCTTGTAAAAACTTGGCCTTATACGAGAAAAGAAAGAGATCAGCTAAAAGTTGCGGGCAGTTAGTTCCCATGGGAATCCCGATTGTCTGTTGAAAAACACGGCCTAGAAATTCGACAAAAATATTATCTATTAAAAATTCCACATCTTGACTACATTATTCTCCATGTACTTCTTGTTTGATTCAGTGTGGTTCTTAACAAAATATGTTTTGTCTTTCCCTACTACTAAATAAGTGTATCAGCGTTCTCTGTTTTTAGTGCAGAAACACTGATGTATCAAATCCGATATTACTGTTTTCAATTTATTGTGTGGCAGGGTAGTATAAATAGCGTTTGTATGCTGTGACAATGGGCGAGACTGCTAGAGGATAGGTGTTCTAAGAGATCTTTAGAATTTTTTAGAATCCACATCTGATTGACACCGCTCGTGGAGTAGACTTTTTCACAGTAACTTTTCAGGCCATCTTTGACTGCAGTCAATAAAGTAGTAAGGAGCATAGAAATAAAGATAAAAGAACAGTAACTCCTACAAGTTTCTGTCAATCAACTTTGAACATAGTAAAAAAAATGGGGATAAAAGTGTACTCCTTGAACATTAAGGCAATTTAACCTTTAATTAACCTTTATCTCATATTATTTTTCACATAGAAGGCCAAATGTATAAAATTAGTGACTAAATACCGAAGTTACTGTGAATTTTAATTCTGCATATGCGCATTTCGACAACTTATTTTTCTTCAGTGCAGATAAAATAAAAACGTTTGGAAGACCATTTACTTAAAGATGTTTAAAATCTGACAGAGAACAAATACCAAATATGATCTAAATGAAAAGCCAAACTGATCAGCCTAGGACAGAGCTTTGCATGAGGGAGATACTCCTTAGTTTTCAACAAAATTTGCAAAAATTTAGATATTGTAGGGTTTCAAATAGAATCGGCTTTCGGGTCAGGACCGAAGTACTGACTACTGGGATGGTGAATACCCTCGGAGACGAACAGTCTGCCAGCAGAGGCATCGACCCAGTGGCAACAAATGACTAAATACCGAAGTTACTGCGATAATTGACGATAAAAGGGCAATAACTCTTATTTAGGATTCGTGGACTGACATTATCTGGAAAGATACACTATTCACATGATCAGCATTTTTGCTATTTAAACAACTTGAAAAATGTAAACTCAACCTATCTCAAATCGTTTTTGAAATAGAAGATATCATGTTTTAAAGACAAATAATGTGCTGCAACTTCTAGATTGGTTTTTAGATTTTCTTCAAAATTACAAGGAATGTAAATATTGAATTGCTACATGTATGCTAAAAATTTTTAGCGGTTTAGCTTGACCTTTATCTTTTAAAGGGGTTTTGGATTTACTTGCAAATTGCAGCATTGCATTACGTCATGTCGTATAAATATGACGCCTTATTCTTTTCCCTAAAAAAACAAACTATTGTCATTGCATAACATTATCTCAATTTACACCACCTCCAGTATATTTTTCATAATAGAAGGAACATGGAAATGATATGCACACTGATAAATCTTTTACCCTATTTTGAATAAAGATATCTTTATGGGCACTTTGTCTGCCAGAAACACATCCATATTTCAGATATTATTTTCAGACAATCGAAAGTTGTCAGACCCATACATTACAAATTATCAAACAAAACTTCCGTGAAATTGCAATAAACCGTCTAGTAACATCTATCAACATTATATTTTTTTTTTCAATTAATCACAATAATTGTGGATGGTTAATGATGAAATCCATAGTTTTTCGTAAAATGTTACAGACATACATAGAAGAAAATACGAAAGTTGTATTTAGAAAAAATCATTCTTTTCTTGATGCAGAAATATTGTGTTATAGATATCAGTAAAATAGTAAGTTAATTTAATATATAGCAATATTTCGGCTTTATTTAGCATGCGAAATACTAAGATACAAATATGCATTTCGACAACTTATGTCTCTTCTGTGCAGATAGAATCTAAACGTTCGGAAAAAAATACTGAAATGAGATCAAAATAGTAAATTTCGTTCTGCTGAACAGTAACTCAAAGTAAATAGATAAAGGCTCCAAAGACTTATCTTGGAACATTTTAAACTAGACTATTATCTCAAATAAATGTTGAAATGAAAGATAAAAAGTATGAATATTGTGAAACAACGACAGTAGAATACCAAAAGAACAAGGGAAGCGATGGCCACAAAACTCGAAGTCCAACGATATGGCAACCAGAGGCTCCAAGAGCCTGTATCGCTCACCTGGCTTTCAGTGCCACAATCAAGGTAACAATGTAAGTTATACAGTTGATCTTCAGTTTCTCAAACTTTTGTAGGTCGAACACCTCCAATATCTTGGACTGTTTTTAAAATCTGATCATGTTTTTTGTTATATTTCTTTGTTGGGCTTTTTTGATAAAAACGTTCTTGCTAAGGACCACTTTCGACACTAGTTTTGAAGTCGAGACGTCATTTTGTAAATGGCAGTCAACAAACAATTTTCAACATCGGTTTTGAAGTCGCAACATCAATATCTATTTGGAAATCAAATTTCTTTGAAATCAGACAATGTTGAATTTTCCCGACTTTTTGGCAGCCATTTTAAATTTGGCTGTCAACGAACAATTTTTAACATCAGTTTTGAAGTTGCGACATCAAGACCTATTTGGAAACCAAATGTCATTGAAATCGGACAATGTTGGATTTTCCCGCCTTTTTGGTGGCCATTTTGAAAATGGCGGTCAACGAACAATTTTCAACATCAGTTTTGAAGTCGCAACATCAATATCTACTTAGAAACCAAATTTCATTTAAATCAGACAATGTTGAATTTTCCCGCCTTTTTTGGCGGCCATTTTGAAAATGGCGGTCAAGGAACAATTTTCAACACCGCTTTTGAACTCACAACATCAAGATCTATTTGGAAACCAAATTTCATTGAAATCGGACAATGTTGAATTTTCCCGCCTTTTTTGGCAGCCATTTTGAAAATGGCGGTCAAGGAATAATTTTCAACATCAGTTTTGAAGTCGCCACAGCATGGCAAACATTTCATCAATTTACACTTAACCTTCATCTTCTATAGTTTTGGAAAAAATAGATGAAAAATACGAAAATTAAAAAAATTCGGTGAAAAAAGGGCAATAACTCCTACAAGGGTTTATGGATTTTCTTCAAAATTTTAAGGTGGGTAGATCTTGATATGCTGAACATTTTTGCAATTTACACTTGACCTCTATCTGTTACACTTTTTGAAATAAAAAACAAAAAATGCAAAAATTTTGAAAATTTAACGGAAAAAGGGCTATAACTCTGAGATGGGTTTTCAGATTTCCTTCAAAATTGCACAATGGGTAGATCTCATCATGCTGATCATATTTACGACTTGTCAGAATTTTGATATCTGTAACGGTTTTCGAGTTATTAGCCAAAAACTGCAATTTACCCCTATGTTCTATTTTTAGCAATGGCGGCCATGTTTTTTGACCGGCCAACTAATCGAACATAACTTTGAGAAGCAATACCCTGGTGATGATTCAGGCCAAGTTTGGTTGCATTTGGCCCAGCGGTTTCAGAGGAGAAGATTTTTGAAATTGTTGACGGACGGACGGCCAGGTGAGCTAAAAACGGGAACAGGGAAAAACAAATACAAGGACGTCAGACAGCTACAATGCATGGAAATAAAAAAAATGACATTAAAAAACTAAAGCACTCATAGTGTGAACTCCCATGAAAACCAGTAGTGACATCAGGTGCCCCGGAAGGGTAAGTATGTCCTGCAACTAGACCCAACGAGATTTGATTACTGATGGGAAAAGGGACAAAATTGGCGAGGTAGGAAATTCGGCAATTTAAAGACGCCCATTGAGTCTACCCTTTTATCCATAGTATAGAAGGGGTCCTTTTTCTGCATGGAGCGTTCCTTTTCCCCACACAATTTGTTGTCTACAATAGTTGTCTAACAGACTTTCCGAATTATGACCTGACTAGCCCTGCGTACACAGGATATTCCCCTAACCACCTGCTGGTGATGCGGCGTATCAGGTCTGTTTATGGAGCCCCTGGAACTAATCTACTTGCCCGGGTATTTACTTTAAAAAAAATCTGATGAAACTTTTCTACGGACACATTAACCAAACTAGTAACACATGCACACATTCATACTTTTCAGAATGGTTATGGGGGTTTTGACACGAGTGACAACTCCAAGCATACCATAAAACCGAATGAGTGGGCTTCAAATCACTTTTCCTGTTGTTTTGAAGCATTTTCATGACATAACAATCATCATGCAATAAAGAAAAGACTGTTCCTGCAAGCGAAGGTGAATAATCATACTATTTGAAAATTTAAAATCTGCTATTCTCATGTGGGAAAATCCCCATCAATCGGGATAAATGGCCGATATGCACATCCGAAAACAGTATACACTTTACACCAGACATATAGCCTGTGTAATAAACACCGTATGGGAACGACACCTGATATTAGTACTACCGAAGCGGACGATTGATATTACTTTAGCACGACTGGAGGTGAAAAATCGCACTTCTTTTTAATATTTGTGACCAGAAATGTGCGTGTTATGAATAGACAAGTCGCCGTACTCTTTCATTATTTTGTTTTCGTGATTTAAGTTACATAACCAGCTGTTTAGACATGGATTTGCTTAATTTTAATTGAAGGGTGAAATTATTGAACTAAATGGTGTGTTTTGGAACACAAAACGCCTAAAATCGTTTGCTTTTGAAGAAAAAAAGAAACAGTCCGTTGGGACATTTTGGCGGTACTAGGCGACGTGTTTTCATCTCTAATTTTTATTTACTTGCTTTACTCTATGTTTTATCCTGTCGATCATCACACGCATTTCTGGTCACAAATATTTTTAAGAAATATAATAAAAAGTGCGATTTTTCACGTTCACTAATGCTAAAGTAATATCAATCGTCCGCCTCGGTAGTACCAATATCCAGTGTCGTTCCCATACGGTGATAAATAGCAAAAATGTTAATTCACCCACATGAGGGAAATTCCTTTCTTCACCATAATGGTCGCAAGGGTACTACGGATAACTTGTTGCTTACTGTAGGTTGTATTTTATTCACATGGTACAGCATATGATATCATTGTATTTAAAAATTCCTATTAATAGCACATTTTAGTCTGTACCTTACCAAAAACAAAAATATTTTCATACGAGCCGTATCATCTACTTCAATGACTGCATTTTACTCAAAATAAAGTTATTTCACAGGGTTGGGATTTTACCTAACCTTCCGGTATACCTAGTGATATATCCGGTTTTGTGGAATTTGAAACTTATGTGTCGTTTGTGTTCATTTTGTTCATTGGTGTTGTCGCTACTTGGGTTACATCTAAAGTGCTTTGCATTTGGATTTTTTTATTTAATTTTTTTTCTTTTTTTATGAATAGATAGATAATAAATTCAAAGAGAGATGTTGATGCCGGTATTGAATATAAAATCAGTTATAAAACTTTTCCTGGTCAATCTCTGCAGTATTTTTTTTCAAAGATGTTCGTTGGCCTGCTGCCATAATCGAGTAAACAACAACGATGACACATACGAACGAACATTCTACCACAGAGTATTATTTACAATACAGATAAAACATTTATTTACAGGAATATATAAATATAACAGAAATAAATTTAGCAAATCACCGAAGGCTCCTTTTTTATATTACAAATGACATATTTTGCAGAAAATATTTCATCGGTATTAAAACATATAAATAGCATTTATTTGTTTATCATACATGTATTTTATTTTGAACTCCGTCAACGGACTAAGATGACTTTTATTAATTAGGATGAAAGTGGTTAATTTCTCTATAGTGACTTGCAATTTTCACTTTAACTGTAAATTTTAAAAAAAAAACGTGAATGGCTTAGTAATAAGTCCAAGTATTGATAAAGTTCAAGAGTACCTGCACGAGTAAATTACCTCGGGTGATTTACCAACTATCTAATACGGAATTTTTTTACATGTATATCGATAAAACTTCGTCAACGGTAAATAGGAAATTCATTTTCATACTAAAGAAACCGTTACACACATTTAATTGCTTCCTTGCAGTTTTCATCTGTTAGACTTCCCTGTTTAATTGTAGACTGCCACGGTCCTTTCTTGGTACAAATGTACAGGCATTTGAAAAGAAATGGTTGGTAAAACAGGTTTTATGGTGCGCAGAGCCTACCCTTCCGTTGCGGTAGTTTCCAATAGCAGTTCAAAAGTAATTTCTGTTGACAGGTCGTAGAACAGGGGAACAAAATATGAAAAGATAACAAGAAAAACTTACAATGGCCGAAAAACACAGACACATGCCCCAATGTACCAAGGAACCGCACGAGAAACGTAGATGAAGATAGGAATTCAAGACAGCAGGACTTTGTACCGGCACCAGCAAAAGCTAGCGGTAGGAAAAAACCGGTTTATAGGTACCCAAACCTCCCCTTTCTCTGTCCTCTTTCACTATAGTATAATAAACATACGTGCCATGAAATATGAGGTTGTAAAGATAAAATGGATGGCTGTTTATTAAATGTCATTTTCTAATCCAAGACGAAACGAATTTAAAATCAATGTGTTATGTGGTAGAAATGACCAATGAATTGCCAGCAATAATGAAAAAACAAAATTGGCTCAAATTAACTTTTAATCAGACGAAAAATAATTATTTTGCAAATTAAATACAATATATAACTTATCTGACAATAATGAAGTCCAAGTAATAATCCAAACGAATAGTTCACTTAATTCCACCAATAAATGTCTAATAGAATATTCCTTATAATCCTCACTAAATAGTTGATAATAGATTCACAATAATTGATGTCGATTTCCAATACGAAAGATGTGCGTGATAATCCTGTATAAACTAATTAATCCTGTATAAACTTATTAAACTGACTGACTTAACCCTTTTCAGCTACCTCATATAAATACATTTATTATTTCTAGAAAATTCTATCCACAAGATTTAACTAGAACATTCTAATCAACTGACAATCACATGACTAGAATGATTATGTAAGAAAAACATCTAGAAAAATCTATGTGTTAAAATCTGAATTTAAATTCTAGAATATTCCACATGTTCTAAGGTGTAATAACCTTGACCATTGTTTATTGTAAACAAATTACACAACTAGGCCAAACAAATTACATCATATTAAGGTCATACAAATTAAAAGCAATGAATAAAATGCATTATAGAATATTTACAACATTAAATTACCTATAACAAATGGTACATGTTACTTCTCTAACCCTCAAACAAGACCAAGGTGAAAATTCGAAATAAAAATTTGTCACCCTGGTTGTCTCTTACAATTTTATGTCTTGACTCTTTCACTTTTATTTTTTTTATTTACTTGTTCTTGTCTTGATATAGCTGAAATATGGTAAACTATACGTAATACCCGTACAAATCTATCGATCAAACTCAATTTGATGAATGGATGCAGATTTTTGTGATTTCTGATTAATCAATTTCTGTGTGTGTATAATTGTATTTTTGTTAGGCAACAGTTACACCAGGATTTTTTTTATTTATTGATGCTCTTTAGGAATTATTTCTATCTACCGAAACCCAAATTCGGAGGTACACATACAAATTTTGGGGAAATGTGCATAATTTTCATTTGGAATTGGCTTTTATTCTGCTCCTGTTTGCAGTTCAAAAATCCATGCGACAAAGAAACTTTTCAGGGGGCATAATTCAGAAACAAGTAGAAAATACTGACTGAATACATCGTCCCTGTGACTCGAGATTCTGGAAATAAAAAAAAGATCCTATAAACTTTTCAGGGTTTCCATTAGAATACAGTTGTTGGTAAAAATGTTGCATTTTCTGTCCTTACCTGTTTTCCCCTTTTCCAGTATTGTTTACTGGACGTTAAAAATTGATTAATTAATCAATCAATCAGAACATATTGTCATCTGCAGTGATGCGTTTTGTGTTATTAAAGTACTGACAAAGTACAAAAATACCAAAGTAGCATATTAAACTGTAAATTTAGTTATGCTGTACACATGTTTCAAGGAGTAACCTCTCATCAGGAGCATTAAAATCAAATCATGGAAAGCCATAATCCAAAAATGGTCAAAAAAGAAGTACTTATTACCAAAAATATCGAAATAGGAAGCCAAATCCAGTACCAAAGGACATCCACCGAGTGCCATTCACGGAATGAAGCCGTAGAATTTTTAGGGGTCAGAATTTTGATAAAACAGTAAATTTCTATGAATCCCTAGGTAAATTTTCATGTCAGACAAATCTGACTTTTGGACAGGTGAATACCCTCGGGGACCTCTGCTCCACCAGCTGTGGAATCGGTCCAATGCTACATGTACTCCATGTTAATTTTCAAGATTCTTGTGAATGACATGAACGTATCTGGAGAACTATTTTAACAAATATTAGTTGTGTCCCATAGCAGTAATGTAAAACTGATCGATCCCTTGGTACATTCGACTCTATGGACTAACATGATTTTCATTAACCCCTTTGAAACTACTGAATCAAATTCAACAAAATTTTGCAGGAATAATATATGGAAGGTCTTTTGGAACGAAACTTGCATAACCGGTTTTGACCTAACCCTTAATTGACTGATTAATAGTGTGACGAGTGCTACATGCGGAGCAGGACATACTAACCCTTCCGGAGCACCTGATGTCACTGCCGGTTTCATGGAAGTTCGCAATGAGTGCCTTAGTTATGAATCTCGTCTTTTAATTTCCGTGCCTTATAAGTGTCTCTCATGTTTTTCTGTGTTCCGTTTTTGCCATGTCTATTGACGTTGTTCTTTGTTCATTTGCTCCCTCGTTACATTTTGTATTCACTGCAGTTGTTATAATTATTGACCATTTCATTCTGATCCAATAAAAAACTTTTCTGCCAACGCGGAAATAATATTTAACGTTTGGCCCTATGGGAAAAACATGATTTTCA
This sequence comes from Modiolus philippinarum, assembly GCA_002080025.1. Lineage (NCBI taxonomy): Eukaryota > Metazoa > Mollusca > Bivalvia > Mytilida > Modiolidae > Modiolus > Modiolus philippinarum. The sequence continues at coordinate 27,632 of MJUU01042845.1, forward strand.
ACTCTTATAAAATCACAGACTTGAAGCAAATTCAAACAAAGTTTACAATAATGATGTGTCCGTTATAAGGATTGCTCATTTCGTTCCGATCCTACAATAAACATGGCCGCCAGGGTTTATGGCGAATCATCAGCTATGAAGCAATTAAAGCAGATTAACTTAACTGTACCGGAGTGTACGAAAGGTTTTTTCTATTCTTTCTGGTCATTCAACACCTGAATCAGACTGAATGTAATTATTAATTTGTTGTCGTCAATATATATCTAAAACTGGATGTAAAACTAATAATCATTTTTGTAAATAGTCGAACAACATTGACTGCTAATTGACTAGATTTTCATACCCCCAGATCGAGGATTAGAGCATAATGTTTTTGTCCTGTCTGGGTGTGTGTGTGTGTGCGTTCGAAACTTTAACGAAGGCTATAGCTTTTGAACTATGTAAGATACTTTTCATACTTGGCAAGTGTATAGGCCAAGTCAAGAAGATAAGAAATATACAAAAAAAAACCGGAAAGTTCATGATCAAGGCCAGAAAGGGTTCATATAGGGGGTTAAATTGGATGTTTCCGCATATTTGACTAGAAGATTCATTATTTATCTTATTGAGGCTGGGTAAGCTTCCTAATATAATTGCGCAGATTTAGTATGTTGACAAATTTAAAGTAGCTTATACCGTTGTTTGAGAAATATAATAAGAAGAAAAAAAAGGCTGAAGTGGACAGAAAAGATGTCAGATTTTGATAGNGGCCCTATGGGAAAAACATGATTTTCAACTCTTATAAAATCACAGACTTGAAGCAAATTCAAACAAAGTTTACAATAATGATGTGTCCGTTATAAGGATTGCTCATTTCGTTCCGATCCTACAAGAAACATGGCCGCCAGCGCAGAACTTGTAATTAACTTTGGACCATTTTCGAAAAACATCATTTTCATCAACTCCTCTATAATTACAGAAATTAATGTTTGGAAGGTCTTTTACAAAGACTGTTCATTTCATGTATATCCGACAAAATAATGGCTGTGAGCACTGAACATAGTTTTACATTGAACCCTTTTGCGATAAACATCATTTTCATCAACTGCATTGAAATTATTGAAGCAATTTTTATAAAAAAAAATATTTTAAACTGCACTGTAATGACACAGGGGAGGGTCTCCACAGATATTGTTCATGTCCTTCTAGTATGACAAAAACATGTACGCCAGAGTGGAATTATGTCTTACGTGGGGCCGTTTTGGAAAAATATTATTTTCATCATCTGCTCTGAAACAATAGGAAGTAAATTTAACTTAACTACTGGATTGGCATAGCGTAGGTCCTTTACAAAAATTGTTCATGTCATTCTTATTAGATGAAAAAAAACATTGCCACCAGCGCAGAGCATAGTTTAACATTTTCCTTGTTGGAACGCAGAACATAGTTTTACATTAGCCTTATTGGGAAATCATATTTTTTTTTATCTCTGTGAACCCCTGTCCTAAGCAAATTCAATTAAAGAGTTGTGACCACTTTACCGTGAATTTATTTCATTCAGCATACCAATTTTGCAAATGCATTAAATCTTCTCCAAAGTCGCTTTTACGAATCATTTGTTATGTACACTCTCATGATAAAATGAATTCAAATCCATTTTCATACTTTTAAATAAAATATTCAGCACCCGAACTTGCAATTTGATTGCAAATTTGACATATTTTTTGTTAAAAATCGTTGAATAGGACCTCCGGAACTAACCTAACCTAACTGTCATTTGACAGGACGCATGTTTATACACTCGCAGCAAAAAAAAAAATGGTTTTGGTTCTAGGTGTCCATCTTAATCAACAATGTAAAATAGCTTAAATTGACATAAAATGCTACTTACTGCCATGTTCGACTGATTATATGTCAAGAAATATACAAGCGTGGCATATATTAATTTTATTCTTAGCCAGTACACGAACCAAAGACCATTTTACACGATTTTAGCCAATATTTGAGCATGTTTCGAAAATGACAAAGGAACAAATTGCACGGCTTAATGGTCATACTTCTTTGTATCGTAGTCGATTAACATCAGGGTTTATGGCGAATCATCATTTTCATCATCAGCTATGAAGCAGTTAAAGCAGATTAACTTAAGTGTACCGGAATGTACGAAAGATTTTTTTCTACTCTTTCTGGTAATCCAACACCTGAATCAGAATGAATGTAATTATTAATTTGTTGTCGTCAATATATATCTAAAACTGGACGTAAAACTAATCAATCATTTTTGTAAATAGTGGAACAACATTGACTGCTAATTGACTAGATTTTCATACCCCCAGATCGAGGATTAGAGCATAATGTTTTTGTCCTGTCTGGGTGTGTGTGTGTGCGTTCGAAACTTTAACGAAGGCTATAGCTTTTGAACTATGTAAGATACTTTTCATACTTGGCAAGTGTATAGGCCAAGTCAAGAAGATAAGAAATATACAAAAAAAAAAAACGGAAAGTTCATGATCAAGGCCAGAAAGGGTTCATATAGGGGGTTAAATTGGATGTTTCCGCATATTTGACTAGAAGATTCATTATTTATCTTATTGAGGCTGGGTAAGCTTTTTTATTTCTAATATAATTGCGCAGATTTAGTATGTTGACAAATTTAAAGTAGCTTATACCGTTGTTTGAGAAATATAATAAGAAGAAAAAAAGGCTGAAGTGGAGAGAAAAGATGTCAGATTTTGATAGTTTTTTTTCTGTTTGTTATTATAGCATGCATAATCAAAAAACCATTTAAATTAACCATTTTAATAAACAAGAGGTCCATATGACTCCAGCCATTCAGTAAAGGGAGCTGTGGGCATTTAAAGTGTTTCACAAACACATCTTGTTAATTGAAAGACAACACTTAAATTAAGGGATTGACTAGACAAATGTTCAGACTTAAAGTTTTATATAAAAAAGTACATTGTAATTAACGATGTTATGAAGTCTTCATTTCAGGTCAAATTATAAGTCACTACTACTTATTATTTTAGTGTAACATGTAATTTAAATAAACCGTGGCGTAGGGGTAGTATGGACCGGTGTTTTATCCCTTGAAAATATTTCAACGGATGACCAATATGATGGTTACGCGTTTTTATATTCAATAATAAAGCACCTTAATCTTAATGTATTGATAAAAAATACTAGCAAAACAGGGTATTATTTTTGAAAACATTTCAATATCTTTTATTCCTGATGTTTGTAATGATTCCCGAATTATTTGACCGAATTGTACATGTATTGATCTGACTGAAACAAATACGAAATTAAATCCTTTCGTGTACTTTTAAAATAAAAAATCTAATTTTTTTTAGGTTTACAAAATATTTTCCATCTTGTTCACAATGACCTAAGGTACTTTAACAGGAAAATGAGTTAAATATAAATCAGTACATCAATTTCCTGAAATGAAATCGACAACCTATCTAATCACGTTGCTTGATGTAATGTATAATCTCGTAAACATCTTTCTTTTTAAAAACAATAAATAGTTTTTGGAAAAAAATACAATTTCAAAAAATCGAAATGGCGATTTTATTGATGAAACTTTATACAATGTTTTCTCGTAAATCTCACTCGCAAATACACTTGGTCTCCTCCACATAAAAAGTGGTCAGGGGACGACCATTTGATCCTAAAGGGGGGATTTGGAAAGGTTAGATTATTTATTTTCAACTCCATTCTGGTCATAATATTTATTTCCAAGCTTTTGGAGGCCATATTATTTATTTTCTTGTATAACAAAAAAAAATTTGACCATTAGGAGTGGACTGAATATTTATTTTCAAGTGTAAAACAAAAAAATTTTGACCATTAGGAGTGGACTGAATATTTATTTCCAAGTGTAACCAGGCAAGATTATATATGTTCAACTTATCTGGGGCCAAGATATTTATTTACAGAATCTGCCANCCCCCCCCCCCCCTCCCCTCATAATCAAATGATCGTCCCCTTTAGGACGGCGAATTGCACTCGATTTTGTTTGAAAAAAATGTTTGGAATTTTTTTTAACAAATAAGTTTATACCGAATTGACCTTGTGAAGTTTTTGACCCTGATTTGATTGGTTGAACTTATGAGTGACAAGAAATCCGATTTTATTAATGAAACTTTTTACAATGTTTACTCGCAAACCTCACTCGCAAATACACTTGGTCTCCTTCATATAAAAAGTGCTCACCACGTAAAAGGACGGCGAAACGCACTTGATTTTGTTTGGTTTAGGGGATCTTCCAATGATTTACCTACGGGGTAGCTGATATTGTAATTCCCTGTCTATCCGGTGTATTTGTAACAGGCCGAATTTATACCGGCAGTGTATTCTTTCCTTTTGGATATTAAATTGCATTAGGGTAGAATATCCACAACATCTACTAAGTATTTGACCAATCCCAAAGGAGTACTGACCGTGACGGAATAAACTCCAAGGTAGAAATACAATAGGTTTTTTATATTCCCGGAAATTCTGCACACCGGAAAGAAAGTACGCTTACATATTCGGCTCTTGATATGGAAAGGCTGACCACAAACCATTATAGGGAAACTGAGAAGCGAAATCATGCAGTATGTAGTATAAAGACCCCTCTTATACATCTTTACAAGAGCAGATTCGTATAGATGACTAAATTTCCTATCCATATCCGTTTCTCCACTTTTCTTGATAAAAGTTTCGAATATGTTTTCTTGATCTCGTCCTGATAAATTTAAGGTATTACTCATTGGACGTTAAACTCTTACTAATCAATCAATCGATGCTTAATTTTGAATAATTACATTTCATGAATATTCATTTGAATTCCGTCAATTTGATAGGTGAACATCGCTCATGTGGCATATCAATGTGAAGTTGCAATTCCCATGAAACACATTTGATCACGTGTTCACGTGGCGGATGAATTTTTAAAATAGAATCCCAATATACATGATGTACTTCCCTGGAAATAGATTGGTTTTTCATATTTCGGGTTTAAAATGTAATTATAAGAATTGAATGCATTATTTGAAGTTTCATAGGGACTATGAAAGGGTTGACCGGGCGCACATTTTCAACATGAAGTGCTACCGAGCTTCATTAAAAATGTGCTTCGGTCATCCCTTTCATATCCCAATGAAACTTCAAAATAATGTATTTATTCTTAAATAGTAATGTTTTAATGCTTTGAATCAAAGTAATTTAGGAGGTCAGGGTAATATATTACCGGTATTCTGAACGAACACAAAACGGTATAACTGTTTTGAAAGGACAAACCTGAATGCAAATTGAAAGAATAAGTCTCTACCGAACTGCGACTATTAACCAAGGGTAGTGTCTGAATCTGACAAGGTAACTCTTTTAGATAGTAAGGATTTTTGCGACTACATTCATTTTGCACTGGTTTTGCCAAACCGAAAAGACTGTTATCCAATAAAAGAATTAGCTGGGTGGTAGTGTCATTAAGGTGAAAGATAATATCTGCACCTTAAAAGTACCCTTTTATCAACGCCGCGGGAGTTCAAAAATAACTCAATTGAAAACACATATGCCTAACGTCAGGTGGTATGTGCAATATTTATTAGCACAGAATATAACGATTTATTTTAACAAGATATTTAATCGTCAAAATCTGATAAAACATGACAGTTCCATCATAATCTGACATCATTTGACCAGTGTTTATCTTTGCAGTCAATGTTTTTTTACTTGCATATCGATGTACATCTCTATAATTATAAATCAAAATACGATAATTTTTCTTGAAACTTTGCAGGATTGTTGGGTATGACGGAAGAAAGCTCCCTATCGTTTTATTTTGTGGTCGGATTTTTCGTTCCAGAGTTATGGGACTTTGATTATTTCAAAAAAGCTTGAAATTGCAATTTTCGTCCACATGTCATACTCTAACTAGAGAATGCTTTGAACATTTTTCTTGAAACTTTGCAGAATTGTTGGGTATGACGGAAGAAAACTCCCTACCATTTTATTTTGTCGTCGGATTTTTGTTCCAGAGTTATGGGACTTTGATTATTTCAAAAAAGTATGAAATTGCAATTTCTTTGTACACATTGATATTTAAGACATCACTACCTCTAAACCAATATACATTTTTGACTGTTTGACATCAGATGAAATAATTGATACATATCAGAAGTCCCTTGTCATGTTTGTTCATATGGAGTCAGGAATCATTTAATCCGTTTGCTTAAAAGTGGGGACGGGCGTATCATGCGCCCTTGGCGCAGCTGTTTATTTTAGAATTCAAGAATAATCTGTGTTAATTCGATTTAGGATTCAAACATGGAAATCCCAGTGCCTGAATCGTTTTTAAAGGCTCCATATACAGAGCTGCCTGGAGCATGGGTAGGCGAATACCCCGTCTATGCGGGGAAAGGAATCACAAAACGCCTTGCCGCGACATATTTTGTATTAACTGTATGGAGAAACGACTGGATCAATTCAATCCATATTTCTCGACGCACGAACAGACTTAATGGGGTCGTAAAGAAGCTTAATTTCCTGTCCCTACCCATTGCTACCCTTTTCCAGTGACAATCAATACTCATTGTCCTGATTGGCAACTCTTTTCTTTTTCCTTGTAAAAGAATTTTAGAGTTGATTAACTCATTCACGTCCTACTATAACTGTTATTATTCACAAGAGGTAATATTACCCAAGCAATCAATCAATTAAAAATTGTATCTGATGCTATCCTTCTTAGAACTTAAAATGTTGTTTTTTTTATTTTGAACAAAATTATACGCTCTTACAAATTCGCAAAACAACAACGTTAACACGCAGGTCAAGATCGCTATTTAAGAGTTAAAAGTAGATCAAGACTTGTGCTTCTTAACACAGGGATTCTTTTCAACGTTGTGGGATTTTTTTTGTAATTATTTGTGAAAAACTCTCTATCTTCAAACTTTGTGTATAAGTTGTCTTACTCAGAAACGTCAAAAAGTGTAATTTTACGTTCAGAGGCAAACGTTTCTGTAGTAAGTTCTAGGTAAGATTGTGGAAAATGTGAGGGATGTGATATTGCACATCGTTACAATTTTAGATGTCAGCTACAGAGCATATTTTCACATTTGTCCTTAATACCCCTTCTCTGAAATATTAAGTTGAACAATCACTGAATGGTTTAAGAAATGACAAATTAACCTTCTTTTATTACACGAAAATCTGACGTGTAATCCAAGTTGCTCTGCAAATTCTTTAATAAGCTTTCTCTGTTGCATTTTCGGGTTATCTTGTGTAATTCGAGAACAATATTGCATAACTTCAGTTGATGTTATACCCGTTAATCAGTTTAATATTTTTTTGTAAGTGAAAAAGGATTTTCCAACAAAAGATATTCGAAAAGCAATTTACATTGTTAAAACGACGTTTATTGTTTTTGGGAACTAAAATGGAGACACAAAAGGACTTAACGACCTTATAGCAAAACAATTAAGCCGTTTGCTATATTTAGAAGCATGGTGGTTTAAGGGGATATATTTGATTGGTAATAGTCACAATTGTCGTTTTTATTGTAACAAAAATAAAATGCAACTATTTTCAAAACACCAAGACATCATTATTTTGCAAAATGTTATAAGCCGATTGCTATTTAGATCATATGATTGTTGTTGTACCAAGAAAATTGTTACACTTGCACTGTTCACCTTTTTTTCTCTTTGACTTCTTCTCCATATATTAGTTTTCACATCGCACCTAAATTTAAGTGTTCATAAATAACCATTTTTCATTATTTACTTTTAAGATCCGACCTCCAAGTACTTGTGTAATTCAAAAACTGACATCAGCAGATTCCATTCGACTACCCGTATATGCCATGTTTTTCCCTGATTTTTTTCAGTTTATAAATAATTGGTATAATTCGCTTATCCTTCAATAAATTGGTAAATCTAGATCGTTAACAAAACCGACGTGCAACCATAAAAAGTGGTCAACTGGAAGCCGTTACATAAATTGTTGTCACACAGGCATGTTTCAGTCTGTTAATGACATACAAATCGCTCCTTCGGCCTCTACTGGTCAAAACTACGCTGTCAGAAAGTCTAAATTGTCAGTTTGTTGAAGCAAAGTGAAGATAAAGACACGAGATGATAGCTCTTGCATTTCAATTCGATTTTCTCTGTTACTATTTACGGATACACGCTGAAGTATTTAACAGTGATGATAAACACGTGCTAAATTGCGCGGTTGAAAAGGGAAAGCGAAGTGCTGATTTATCCATATGGCCGATACCACTGCCGGTGGACCAGAGGTCCCCGAGGGTATTGTCTGACATGAAAATTTTACCTTGCGTTTTATAGAATTTGACCGTTTCGATATTTTTGGTAATTAGTACTTTTTCTTAGCTTCTTTTGGATTATGACTTCCCATATTATTTGATTCTAATGCTGCTGATGTGAGGTTACTCCTTGAAACACGTGTACAGCTACAAAGGTAAAGCACCATAGAGTGAACTCAAAAAATTTAGCTGCAGACTGACAAGTATGAGGTGGAATTGAAAACAGTTTCTAACTCTTTATAAAATGTGAAATACATATACTTAATAGAAAGAACCTTAAATTAAATAAATTGAATACGGTCTTGCATTTCAGATAGTGCCAATCAGCACGACAACGTCTGGACATGTGGCAAATAACACGTGCTTGATATCGTATAATAAGCATTTACCTAAAAAGACAGTAATCGAATTAAATGGTAGACATGATTTCAAAGTCTTTATATCCTAAATTATATGTCTATCTTGCTGTCTTGCCTTTTTAATGAATCTGTCACACGATTAACATTATTTGAAGCCCTGTGATGTTGCAATCTTAAATAAATCTCTTTATATAGTAACATCATTAAGTAATTGATTTTACAAATCGCAGGGAGACGATTTATGTTAAAAATATTTGGCATAGCGACAATTTGGTTACATATAGGGAACAATCAGACATGAACAACTTTTATCTTCTTGTTTTTGTTGAGATAAGTATATGACAGCTATATGAACCCGTGAGCCAGAATATAAGCACGCTGATTTAAAAGGGAAAATGCAATGGATGTTCATTTTCATCCGTTTGATTTCGTGTGAAAACTTAAAAAAATTATTGCCTTTGAAACGTAGGGAGAATCGTTTGATATATTCGGGTCAACCGGATATGGCTTTTGCGGAAAGGCTCTGCATGCCGATTTAACCATGCATGGTGAAGGGTGATGGATTAGAAATCTTTTGACGATGTTGCTAGAATATATATTAAGCTACCCAGGTGCCTTATAGGGGAATGTCCTGTATATGCGTGGTATTCAGGTCATAATACGGAAAGCCTGACCGCGAACCATTGTAACCAAATTTTGTGAAGAAACTCAACGTTCAATGCTGTATAAGGACTCCTTCTACATTTTTCCATAGAGAGCAAATTAACTGGAAGTCGTATAGCAGGCTAAATATCCTGCCCCTACCCACTTCTTCCCCTTTCCAGTGACAATCAAAACTCGTTGCCCCGGTTGTCCCTTCAGCCTTTATATCTTTCTTGGTTAATTAAAATTTTTCTCAATTGGTTAACTTGATCTCGTCCTGATATAGCTGAAATATGGCTCACTGGACGTTAAAACTGTAACATTAAAAAGGACAAGGTACGATAAGGGGTTGATTTGGCCCAAGATTCCAATGAACTTCTAAGTAGCACCTCAAGATTTTATTTCATGTTTGTTTCAAAGTTGAGATCCTATATAGCTATTTACAGAAAAATACAAAAGGTAGAACCAATACAGTCACAATAGGTACAGTTCTGACGTAATGAAAAGATTACTTTTGAGAATTTTAATAGAAATATACCGAATTTGGCAGATTTTTGTACAGTTTTCTTGACCGGAAATATCGAGCACATTCAAGAACCAATTAGATATTTTACTAACTTGTTGGTACAAATGAATTTAAACTCTAATATAAATATTTTTGTGGTCCTTGCATGTGCTCTATATTTCCTATACAGAAAAAGTAGTCATTATTGGTCAAATTTGTCATTTTTCGACAAAATCTTCAATTTGGCTCTTCTTCTACACTCAAGAACTCAGTAATCATACATCAATATTTGTGAACTGTTACTGTTTACTGAAAAGCCATACCCACAGAATATTTCAATGAGAAAATTCTGTGATTTCAACCAAATCTATTTCAGGCCAAATATTGCCCTTATCGCCCCTTCTCCAAATTTTCTGAATATTCTTTTTCCCATTTAACCTTACAAGGTAGGATTCATCAGGACAAAACTCTCTGACACAACTTCTTATCACAGGGCTTTTAGCCAACAACATTTTTTTTTTCGTAATTTCTGGAGATATTGTTTCGATATATTATTTTACATCGTTTATTTTGAATGTTCAATTTTCCCGATCAATATATCCCCTTATGTCATTCCCATGCGAGTTGCGTTGAATTCAGTGATGATTTTTTTTTTGGGGGGGGGATGGGGCTTAAAACGTCATGTGTCTTATCACACAAATCATCAACAATCTTCTAAATTAGTTGTTTTTTAGCTCTGTAATTTCAGTTAGTTCATTTTAAAGTTTTGACTCAAAATCTATATAATGTTCCGTCAACAATTTCTAAACATCTTTATTTTGTTGCTGTTGTTTGGGATCTCCTGTCCTCTTTCATGACCTATCTTACGATGCATTATACATAACTATCAGACTTAAAGGGAATCACTGAAACTAATTGTTCTATGACCCATTGATTGGAAATGAAAACATTCATTTCAAAATGAGGGTCACGATAGCGTGAAGCAACTTGAAGACAATAGGAAAAATGAAAGGATATGGAGTGAATGTACATGTGACAAAAACGCACACGATACATAGAAAACTCCAGTTTATCAAGGACAGGGCTTTTATTCCTGTCTTCATCTTGATGTCGCCTGAGGGTCTTCAACTAGAGGTGAACAATATTCACCCCCTCAAGCGAGATCAAGAAGGCCCCTAGCGTGCACACTCGGTTAAAAACATTTTTACAACCAATAACAAACTATCGGTCTTTGATTATGGGTAGCTTCCGACTTTCTGAAGGATTCGGAGATGCCCATGGCAAATGGGTATCATCTCACGTTTTGTCCAAATACAGAATATTGAGCCCCAATTTCTGATGAAGATATCCAGGAAGCTTGCCGAGATATAATTTCATTTTGGCAAAAATCTGAAACAATACTAGAGGATAAATGACTGAAAATATTTTCCTGCTAAACACACAAACTGATTACATTACAGTAGCATAAAGAACTGCAAGAGATACCTTTTATTGAAAGAAATAATCGTTATTCCAATTTTTACATGTATGTACAGTAAGCAATGTTGCAATGATAGTAAGACACAAATCGGTCAATTCTGAAATCAATTTAGCAAAGCAAGAAAGCAAAAACGATGAATGATGTAACAATTGGGTCGATAATATTTGATTGCTAATGGAAAAGGGGTTGGTGTTGGAATTTAGAGCTCTATAAGACCACCAGTGGTGAGTCTCATCTAAGCGTCTTTCCGATAAATAAAACTTTTCTTAGTACTTGTAGTATAAATAACTAAATACCGAAGTTAGTATGTCATGCAAAGTAGGTACATGTATGCACTCATAATAACAATTTATGTTGTTATAGAAAGATTATTTAAATTCTTAAGATTAGAACAATCTGTGGGCAGAGTTGCTAAATGAAAAGCTTTGCAACTGTCAATTCTGACATTAAACTGTGTTATATTATGCATATCGCAAAATTAAACAGGGAGCAAAAACAACGAATTACAACATAAAACATGACGTTTGTTGTCAAAATATATAAAGACTGATTAGTAAATGTAGAGTTTCAAACCTTATTAACTATTACATAGACTAAATTTTTCAAAACACTTATTTCCGATGAACAACTGTTAAGTTTCTTGAACAGCATATACTCTGCAGGTACTTAATGATGGAATTTATAGTTTTTTCAACATCTTTTACTGCTAAATATGACTGCTTGGTAACAGAAAGTGCAGACAGTAGTATATAGTACGGAGTAGTCGCGTCTCTTATTTTGACACGTGGAATTGTGGGAAAACATTTAGAATATATTTCAGTTATTCAATTCGAAACCAAAACAGGAAGTTGGCAAAATATATCGAGCTTACGAATTTGACGATTTGCGATTGGTCAAAATTTACTTTCATGGATCGGTGCTTTATGTTACCATGAATACAATCTTGAAATTCCCGATCAGAACAAGACAATAAATGTAATGTGCGTTTTTGTCACATGTACATTCACTCCATATCCTTTCATTTTTCTTATATACTGCAGAGTTTGTCTCTCGTGCTGCGTGGAGTCCGTAGAAAGTCTTCCCGTGCTTGAGGTGTATGCTCTTATAATATTACAGTTATGGCGTGTTTGTCCGTGTGAGAATTTCTCATACGTTTACTAATCCATTTTATTTTTTCAATTTGGCTGTTCAATATTTTCATTTTTACTAAAATGCTATAATCTGTACACCCGACTATGTTTGCCCTTTCAACCTTAGTTACACTACAAGGTTTGCCTACACCTATTTCGATGTGCGCCGTGTTGTCTAACGATGTTGTCTTTGTCCTTATTTTTGTCTTTCTTCGGGCTACTTAATGACAAATATTTGTAGGCAGACATTGCCCGGTTTTAATTTTTTCCTCATTGACCGCTACCGACATGTGTTGCTTCAATGACATATTTTAGCTGCGATCGATGTTGCTCAACATTTTTATTCTCTTCTTGTAACCCTGGTGCTTTCATCTGGATAACCCTAAGCATCGCCCAAGTTGGCACTCCATGGCGGGTGGGGAGCAAGGGAGTGACCTTGATATAATTTTTGTCAAGAATACCGCTTATGTGCACGCTAGGGGCCTTCTTGATCTCGTTTGAGGGGCTGAATATTGTTCACCTCTTGTTGAAGACCCTCAGGCGACATCAAGATGTAGACAGGAATAAAAGCCCTGTCCTTGATAAACTGCAGTTTTCTATGTATCGTGTGCGTTTTTGTCACATATCCTTTCAGTTTTCCAATAAATGAAATTTTAGATTCATTTCAGGGGGTAGACCTGGGTAAGCCTAAAATTTTCCAATCGTTTAATTTTTTTGATATTTACAGTATTTAAACTATAGATGTCTGTGTAAACTTTTGTGGCTAGTGGTCATCAAAGATCGTATGTTTCCTCATATTATTTGGTCCGTTCAGGACTTGCTTCTGTTATATAACATAGGCTCTAATTTAAATTTTGTTTGATATAAAATTATCCCGAATGCAAAATTCGGTAGTATAAGCAAGTGTGAAAGTGGACATGAAATAAAATAATAAATTTAAACTGAAATATATGGTTGATTTGGGCCATAGAGACTGAAACGATTATAATTTTTTTATCAGTATTAAACACTACTTGTAAGTGAAGTGAAACAGAAAGTGCATTTCTACATTATGTTACAAAGATCTCGTTAAAGTTTAATGAAAATCTACATGTATTCAGTGGTTCAAAAGGAGTAGCGGATCAGAGATGGGTACCCCCTGTTAATGTAATGACTAAGTCAATGTTTTGGTAAGGGAAAATCCAAAAATTAATTAAATCATATTCTGAAATAAGAGGTGCATATTTACATTCCGTCATGAAGACTGTGTTAAAGTTTCATGAAAATCTATATAGTGGTTCAGGAGGAGCAGCGGATTAAAGATGGGTACCCACTGGTTATGTAAGGCTAAGTCCATGTTTTGCTATGGGAAACCCCAAAAATCAATCAAATCAAATTCTGAAATAGAAGGTGCACTTCTACATTCTGTCACAAAGACTATGGTAAAGTTTCATGAAAATCTATGCGATGGTTCAGGAGGAGTATCAGATAAGAGATGGGTACCCATAGGTACCCACTTGTAATGGCTAAGTCCATGTTTAGCTATGGGAAACCCAATAATCAATCAAATCAAATTCTGAAATAAAAGTGCACATCTACATCCTGTTACAAAGACTATGTTAAAATTTCATGAAAATCTATGCAATGGTTCAGGAGGAGTAGCGGATAAGAGATGGGTACCCTCAGGTACCCACTTTTTATGTAATAGCTAAGTCCATGTTTAGTTATGGGAAACCCAATAATTAATCAAATCACACAAATTCTGAAATAGGAGGTGCATATCTACATTCTCTGACAAAGACTTTGTTAAAGTTTCATGAAAATCTATGCCATGGTCCAGGAGGAGTAGCGGATGGGCAACCTGAGGTGTAACGGACGGACGGACAACCCCATCACTATATACCCCCTACTTTTCAAGCGGGGATATACTAAAGGTGCACGATCCCATTTTATAAGATTAATAAAGCGAGAACCGAATAGTTAATCTAATTTTAGGAGGTTAGAGCAAATCACGGATTATAACATCCTTCAAATATAGTATAACCTTGAAACCATTTCAAGGTCAAGGCTATTATTAACGAGGTAAACTCAAATGAAGCTTTAGATATAAATGAATTGAAAGCAATCGATTTTAAACTGACCTTGCAAACAAGGAAAATGACCTTGAAATCATCAAATCATTTCATTGTAATTGCATGTTGAACTGATCCTTTAAGAAATATTTGAGGAACAGGTAAATGGCAATCACATACTAATAAAGTTTTCATAGACACTTGTTAAGTTTGCCTTGTAACTGTGGTAACCGACTTTAACATCGATCTTCTGGGACACCTATTCTTTAGGGTACCCTAAAGACTTTTATGCCTTTTTAATAACTAAGCTAGCTGTATACGACAAATTTTCTGTAAAGTATATGCAGTAGATGCTTTTCTAAAATTTGAGACTGAAAAGTGACAAAAAGCATAATGTTGTCAAAAATTTACAGGGCAAACATATAATTTTTTAGGCACATTCGGTAGCTTTGTTCTGACTTCATATTTTAGTATTGAAACGTTTGCGAGGTGGTCAATGATACTCCAGCTAAATCTCAAGTTATATTTGAAATGTATTTATCTCCCTGAAAAAATGGATTTGAAAAGCTCATATTTCAGGGTATATGAAACAGCCCGAACGGCCGTTATAGTTTTCATGTCGACAAAAATTATAAGCATTACTTTGTGATTTATAGGTTAATATCATCAAATCAATGAATATCAGTAAAATGTTTAAAATGTCGTTTCTTCTTTTTTCTTCATTCAATGTCTCTCACTATCCTTTTCTTTAAACCACCCTTGGTCTTCACTAACGACATGAATCTTCTTTGTTTTAAGTCTAGAAATATATTAAGTAAGTTTTTTCGTCAGTAAGCAAAGTTAGAAATTGTGTCAGGTACAGATGCAGGATAGTTTCACAAGTTTAATTAAGAATTGAATGCATTATTTTGAAGTTTCATTGGGTTATTAAAGTATTGAACGAGCACATTCTGCTTCATGTTGAAAATGTGCGCCCGGTCAACACTTTCACAATCCCTTTTACTAATTCCTCCGCCACGTGGTTATGTGGTCAAATGTGTTTTACGGGAAATGCAACATCACATTGATATGCCACGTGAGCAATGTTCACTTATTAAATTAGCAGAATTTAAATGAATATGCATGAAATGTAATTATTATCACTTTCAATTACCGCTTTGTTCTTTATTTTATTGGCATCCGTCGTTAGATTTGTCATATCAAGAAGTGTATAGCACGTTGTCAGCATACATCCGTAGAACATTTTTGGGCGTCATTCTCTAACTTCCCGATTCGATATTTCAATGTTTTCTTTATTTATTCATTTTCATGACAAGTAGAATTTGTTGATAAGGCGACTCATTCAATAACTTGGTTTACGTCTACGGTTCCTTCATGGGAGTTTCTGGATTTGCATCAAATGATTCTCATTCCAGAGGGTCATTAGGGATTACAAGAATCTAACACCAGTGAAAGTGCGAGACAAGAGAATCTCAGACACCCAAGGTTAAGATTTCTAGTCTCGGACGAAGCTTGCTGAGTCCGAGATGATTGAAATCTTACCCGAGGGTGTCTGAGATTCGTTTGTCTCACACTTTCACTTGTGTTTGATTTTATTTCTCACTGTATTCTCGTTAAAATACTCAAAATCCGTCCCGCCGTGCGCGGTCCCGGCTTATGAATAGGCCCGCAGCATCCTCTGAGCTTGGAGTATGAGTCGTCCTAACAGAGGACCCCGAGGGAACCCCGGGATATAGAAATAGGACCTCTTATCTCCGGCTTGCGGGGTGTGACCCCTCCTAAACGGAGGCTGACCC
>MJUU01042848.1:0-30640 GCA_002080025.1 Modiolus philippinarum
GGTGGTTATCATCTATGCCAACAACACATTTCGAAAAGGTCTAAAACATGTCAGCTAAATTGGGGTCAAAAAGAAACATCCTAAATAAACAGAAGAGGTAAAAAAAAATCTCTTGAAAACTTCTTGTTTACTTCAGTACACATTCTTATTTTCTATTTTCTATACTGTCCAATCTATTGCCGATAAAGATTAATTTTGCATTTAATAAGTCTTTAATATTGATATAACATAAACGTGCTATCTCAGTGTCGGGGTAGACTTCTTACCAGATGTTGGCAAACTAATCAAAAGAAAAACGCTCATAAGACGTTGACTGATAAGTAAATAAAGAGTCTGTAGGTGTCGAAAAATAAGACAATAAGTACCAGGTCATCACTTTCACAGTTATCATATACATGATATTTGCTGTTTATGGTTTTGTTTTATTTCAAAACGAACTAGACTCTGTAGAAAAATATATCATGTTCATCATAATTGAAGAGTACAGTTTACATCGTACATAATATTAGATAAGAAACAGTCTAAATCCAATGATATTTAAACAAAATAATATGAACTCTGGTTTAGAAAAGGATTTTAAAAAAAGTCGATTAAAATGTTCACCTCGGTTGTCAAGTCCCTTACAGGTTCCTTATAATTTAAAATATCATACTATTTCAAGTTAACAAAGAAAGGGTGTGAAGTAAATGCACATAAAATAACAAAATGTTGAAATGAGGTATGTTCAAAATCTAGCTGTATAGAAAATTCTGTCTGGGTACATTTACATGCAGGAGCAGTTCAGCCAGTCCTCTGGATATTTATTCTCATCAGTGAATTATAAAAAAAACAACGGCAGGAGAATACCGAAGGAACAAGGGAAGTGATTATCACAAAAATCGAAGTCCAAAGACACGGCAAAAAATGGCAACAGAGAAAAACTAAGACAAAAGAAGGACGTGAGACAGCCATAAGGCACTGAAATAAAAAGACGACATTAAGAACTAAGACACTGAGAGTGTGAACTCCCATGAAGAATTAGCGGACCATCTCTCCTGGTATGTACTTTTAATCATTATCTATTATAGTATTAAATGAATGGGTATTTTCATAATGGCCCTGTTATGTGTAAGAGGTCTATAATAATGGCCTTAGGATAGCTGTTACACGAGGCAACGCTGACACGAAATCAAGATACAGTATATCAAGAGCCTTCTTTGAACAAACTGGTCAAGTATCGAGCAACTGTGTATTGTTATGAAAAATGAGTTCTCGATATGGTATTGTGCACATATCATGCCATTAGTGAATCAGTAGTTCTAGGTGGTCTCTAGGTACAGTGCTGTTTCCATGATATTTATTAATGAAATCGTAAGTCTGTGTTTGTCTTAATTAAATAAAGAAAAACAGTAAAAATATAAAATATATACTTGTCTTACCTTCTCTACATATCATTTCAAATTAAATATCAGATCAGACAGTCGTGTTGGCATTTCAACAAAACCAAAAACTTCTACTATCTCCATGGCAATTATGTAAACAGCAATATTCTGTTTTATTGTCAGATATATGTTGTAATTCTTTGTCTACTAATTGTGTGATCGATAGAAAAAATGACCATATACAATATAAGAAAATTATGTCCTCTCATATACATGTAGCATGAAAATGAGTCGTCAAAATGACAATGAAACAAAACCACGACTATTGATATACCTAGAACTGTTTAGTTCTCCAAAAACAATCATAAGTTCTCCTTATCTAAGTTTCTATCTACAAAAACTTTGAAAGATTGATTTCAAAATTAAACTTGATGACTCACGTCCTTGTTTTGTCTTTGTTTTTCTCTGTTGCCGTTTTTGCCATGTCTATGGACTTTGATTTTTGTATTCATCGCTTCCCTTGTTCCTTCGGTATTCTACTGCCGTTGTTTTGTACCTTGAATGATTGAAATGCTCTTTTTTTTAAATGAGAAACATTAGTGGATTATCTTTATTTACCAAGTTAGCTATATATGGTCACAGAGATTTCAATATCAAAAAAGATTATTGAGAGACTAATTAAATTATCTCCTCTTTAACAATATACAGCTAGCTTCGTGCAGGGAGATTCTCGTTATTCTTGTCTTTGATTGAGGTAATAGTTTACTCCATCGGATTATTTTGTATTTTTGGAATAGGGATGTATTTTACAAGAAAAGAAGAAAGTGACGGAAGGTACGAGTATAATGCGAATATCAAAGTAGCTTGTAGTTGCACTGGTATGCTACATCAATTCTGCTTTGTAAGTCAATGGTGAGTAATTTACCACTTATTTGTCTTGTTCCTTATTCTTTCAATTATATACATTATAAATTACAGTAAATAACTTTACAAAATAGAGGGTTATCATTGCAAGATTTAAACAATGCAGTCAAAAGGGTCCAAAATGACAAAATTGCGTCGACACAAAAATGAACTAAAGTAAGGAATGCAACAAAACGAGGACTAGAATCTAGTTCCCCGGAGGATTGAGGAATATAATCGGGTACTTTTGGAGGAGAGAGAATTTATTGAAAACAGGATAAGAATCGGGTACTTACGAGGAGTGAGCATCTATCAAAACCCGCATTAGCAATGGGTTCAGGAGGACTCGGCATCTATTAAAACCAGCATTAGAAATGGGTTGAGGAGGACTGAGCATCTATCAAAACCCGCATTAGAAATGGGTTGAGGAGGACTGAGTATATATTAAAACCAGCATTAGAAATGGGTTCAGGAGGACTGAGCATCTATTAAAACAAGCATAAGAAATGGGTTGAGGAGGAATGAGCATATATTAAAACCAGCATTAGAAATGGGTTCAGGAGGACTGAGCATCTATTAAAACAAGCAAAAGAAATGGGTTGAGGAGGACTGAGCATATATTAAAACCAGCATTAGAAATGGGTTCAGGAGGACTGAGCATCTATTAAAACAAGCATAAGAAATAGGTTGAGGAGGACTGAGCATCTATTTAAACCAGCATTAGAAATGGGTTGAGGAGGACTGAGCATCTATCAAAACCCGCATTAGAAATGGGTTGAGGAGGACTGAGCATATATTAAAACCAGCATTAGAAATGGGTTCAGGAGGACTGAGCATCTATTAAAACAAGCATAAGAAATGGGTTGAGGAGGACTGAGCATATATTAAAACCAGCATTAGAAATGGGTTCAGGAGGACTGAGCATATATTAAAACAAGCATAAGAAATGGGTTCAGGAGGACTGAGCATATATTAAAACCCGCATTAGAAATGGGTTGAGGAGGACTGAGCATATATTAAAACCGGCATTAGAAATAGGTTGAGGAGGACTGAGCATCTATTAAAACAAGCATAAGAAATGGGTTGAGGAGGACTGAGCATATATTAAAACAAGCATAAGAAATGGGTTGAGGAGGACTGAGCATATATTAAAACCAGCATTAGACATGGGTTCAGGAGGACTGAGCATCTATTAAAACAAGCATAAGAAATAGGTTGAAGAGGACTGAACATCTATTAAAACCAGCATTAGAAATGGGTTGAGGAGGACTGGGCATCTATTAAAACCAGCATTAGAAATAGGTTGAGGAGGACTGAGCATCTATTAAAACCAGTATTAGAAATGGGTTGAGGAGGACTTGGCATCTATTAAAACCAGCATTAGAAATGGGTTGAGGAGGACTGGGCATCTATTAAAACCAGCATTAGAAATAGGTTGAGGAGGTCTGAGCATCTATTAACATAAGCATTAGAAATGGGTTCAGGAGGACTGAGCATTTATTAAAACCAGCATAAGAAATGGGTTTAGGGAGACTGAGCATCGATTAAAACCAGCATTAGAGATGGGTTTAGGGAGACTGAGCATCGATTAAAACCAGCATTAGAGATGGGTTTAGGGAGACTGAGCATCGATTAAAACCAGCATTAGAAATGGGTTTAGGAGGAGGACTAGGCATCGATTAAAACCAGAATTAGAAATAGGTTGAGGGGGCTAAGCATCTATTAAAACCAGCATTAGAGATGGGTTTAGGGAGACTGAGCATCGATTAAAACCAGCATAAAAAAATGGGTTGGGGGGCTTAGCATCTATTAAAACCAGCATAAGAAATGAGTTGAGGAGGACTGGGCATCTATTAAAACCAGCATTAGAAATGAGTAGAGGAGGACTGGGCATCTATTAAAACCAGCATTAGAAATAGGTTGAGGAGGACTGAGCATCTATTAAAACCAGAATTAGAAATGGGTACTTCGGAAAAGTAATCAGGATAACAGGTGAATAGATTAGGGGTTTCCAAAGGAGTAAGCACTTATTTAAAACAGGATCAGAATGAGGTACTTAGGAAGAATGAGCATCATCATAGCCAGTATTTGAATTGAGCACTTCGGAGAACTTCATCAACAACCCATAAACTAGGACCAGAGTAATCAAAAGGATTAAGCATCCATAAAAAGACGCTCCAGAAATATTTCAGATGTGGAACAAGTTATAAGGTCCACATTTCTCAAAGCCAGAACATGTAGATCACAAGGCTTTAAAGTTGTTATAAAAACAGTTTATCGATATACAACAAATTAATGAACTGTAAATTAGAACAAGGTGAATGCAGATTACAAAGAAAAGCCTGGCATGGTGAAAACGACTTTATAATTGTAAAAACAGAAGATACCAAAGTGTAAGTAAGTTACATAATATCCCAGAAGCAGTTTTCCATATGTCTAAACACGAGATACCAGATACTGTGTGAATTGTATTTTTTCTATTGTAATCATAATCATTATCTATAAGAAAAAGAACCTGTTTCTTTTGTATTCGATTTTTTAGTTTATCTTTCAATACGTGCAAAAATCAAATGAACATAGTTTTGACCTTTTATATGCAGCATGTTGTACGTATAAGATATACATATGTTGGCAATGATTTTCAATGTTACAATGGATATTGGGAGAGTTTTCAATAACTTAGAAAGATGTGTACCCTGGTAAAAGAAACAAATTTTTAAGAGTATCAGTTAAAAATGAATTAACAAATTTGGTAAACAACGTTTCTAAGATGGCTTCGGAATGAACATTTAACACTGTTTTACACATGTGGGTATTTTAGCTTTTTGGTGGAGAGGGGGCGTAGATTAACGCCACTTTCAGCAGTATTTCAGCTATATCGTGGCAGCTAGTTTTAGTGGCGAAGGAAGCCAGAGTATCCAAAGAGAACCATTGTCCTTGGTCAGGAACACTGACATACCTAATCATGTAACTACGTTTGTAAGTCGAGTGCACCTTTTTTGTTTACAAAGCGGGGCGCGAACTCACAAGGCAAAGGCGATAGGCTAAATAGTCTGCTTAAACCAGACTCTTACATGTATGTAGAAAGACTCTCCATTTTCAATGTAAAGAGTCTGAATGATCCAGACTATAGGCTAAAGTGATTATACAGGTAAATTTACCAATCGACTTCCCAGGCCCCGATTTAAACTTGGGAAGAGCTTTCCAGGTCCCTATTTAAACTTAATATAGCATCCACTGGCCTTTTTTTATCCTTTGTAGAGCATAACTAAATCTAGTTTCGATTAAGAGTGATGGTTCATGATAGTAACAACTAACGACAAAATCCATATAATGTAGCAGAAAGTGAAATAGATATTCCCACTTCCCCCACCCCATGCAACAGTGTGAACTCAAACCAATTCCATTGCAAAAGTCATCCAATGGGCTCAACCAATGCCAGTGTTGAACCCATCAATGTGTCAATTTCCAAACCTATAAAAAATGAAATTAAAACAATTCAGTATGAATTTAAAAAAATGCCATTGAAACATACAAAATGGTAAACGTAAAATCCGAAGTCTTATATAAACTACACTTTGTACATGTATGATTTTATTTCGATTTACTTGCAAAATTTAGGGGGAAAGCCGGGGGAAAGGGTACGCGTTTCCAAAAAAAAACAGTATTGAAAAGATATGACAACCAAAAACCTATTTAAGTTCCAACCCCAAAGTCATTCTAAGATCTTTTTTCATCAGTCACTCAGAATTTATTTTGATTTCGAAAAATGTAATAAAAAAGGGTGCATGTGTGTTAAAATAGCACATTTCATTTGATTAATCAGTAGTTATTAATACAAATTGTAGGTAGACGGCACTGAAAAGACGTAGAAGATTGATATGTGACGAGTATAAAATGGTACAAAATTAGAAAGATGACAGGAATCCATTAGTATAGACAGATATGAAATATAATATTATTGTTATTATTGTAATAGACACTAATAGCTTTCATGTTGATGTAAATGATAAACATAATGCAGTTAAAATTGTTTAGATTTATATCAGGCTGCTATTCACTTAAAATATATAAAGAAGCTGAGGAAAATTATCATACAACTTTGCTTTCTGATCCTATCCGTACCGAAATTAGAATTCAAAGATATTATGAAATCCAATCACTATAACATGCAAGGAAAATCCACTGTACAGTTATTAATATAGAACTCACTTAAACTAAAACTGTCTATAATTTTTGGCATTTTTCAAAATATTGGTTTTCGTAGCAGTATCGAAAGAATTACATGGTGAGAGTCACAATTTGTGACATTTTAATTCCAACTGGACATCGTATCAAGTAATTATTTCTGTAGTGGTACTAATCTAGGATAACGCAGTATTTAACTGCCGTTGTTTCGAATCAACCTTATAGAATTCCAACCTATGAAACCTATTTACGCACCTACTTCCGTGACTAAAGGTAATGAAAATAAAGATTTTCAGACCAGCATTGTATGTCAGTTAGGAATATTTATTACCAAGTGATAAAACCAACCTACTCACAGCAATGGCTTATAGTACCAGCGCTGAACCTTTTCAATGGAGCTCATAAAACCAAGCTACTCGCAGCAATGGCTTATAGTACTAGCGCTGAACCTGTTCACTGGAGGTCATAAAACCAAGCTACTCACAGCAATGGCTTATAGTACCAGCGCTGAACCTTTTCACTGGAGGTCATAAAACCAAGCAATAGCTCATAGTACCAGCACTGAACCTTATAAGTGGAGCAGTCATAAAACCAACCTACTCACAGCAAAGGCTTATAGTACTAGCACTGAACCTTATAAGTGGAGCAGTCATAAAACCAACCTACTCACAGCAAAGGCTTATAGTACTAGCACTGAACCTTATTAGTGGAGCAGTCATAAAACCAACCTACTCACAGCTAAGGCTTATAGTACCAGCACTGAACCTTATAAGTGGAGCAGTCATAAAACCAACCTACTCACAACAATGGCTTATAGTACCAGCACTGAACCTTATTAGTGGAGCAGTCATAAAACCAACCTACTCACAGCTAAGGCTTAATTTGCTCAGTAGTAGCATCAACCCAGTCACAGCACAGAGTAAGAAAGACAAAAGTGTTCATAGTCTTGTAATAAAACCTACCAATTCACAACATTGGATTGACTGTTTATTACTACATAACTAACCGAATTCTGTTTGTGTTAGTACTGGATATTTATTACTCTGTAGTAAAACAAGCTCATCATCACAACATTGGCTTAGTGTCAGTGCTGAATGTTTAATTCTTAGTGCTAAAACCAATCAACTGATCAAAATGGTTTAGTGTCAGTGCTGAATGTTTATTATCTAGTGGTAAAACCAATCACCTGACAATATTGTCTTAGTTTCAGTGCTGAATGTTTATTATCTAGTGGTAAAACCAATCACCTGACAATATTGGCTTAGTTTCAGTACTGAATGTTTATTATCTAGTGGTAAAACCAATCATCTGACAACATTGGCTTAGTTTCAATGCTTAATGTTTATTATCTAGTGGTAAAACAAATAATTTGACAACACTGGTCAAGTTTCAGTGCTGAATGTTTATTATCTAGTGGTAAAACCAATCAACTGATCAAACTGGCTAAGTGTCAGTGCTGAATGTTTATTATCTAGTGGTAAAACAAATAATTTGACAACACTGGCCAAATTTCAGTGCTTTATGTTTATTATCTAGTGGTAAAACCAATCAACTGATCAAAATGGCTTAGTTTCAGTGCTGAATGCTTATTATCTAGTGCTAAAACCAATCATCTGACAACAGTGCTTAATGTTTATTATCTAGTGGTAAAACCAATGGCTGACAACACTGACCAAGTTTCAGTGCTGAATGTTTATTATCTAGTGGTAAAACAATCACCTGAAAACACTGGCCAAGTTTCAGTACTGAATGTTTAATATCTAGTGGTAAAACTAATTATCTGACAACATTGTTCAAGTGTTAGTACTGAATATAGTGAAATCAACCAATTCATAGTGTAGAAACTGATTGTTTATAATACAGTAGATCCCAATAAAACCATTTTTTTTATTTATATCCAATACATTATCTAGTGATGATATCAATTTGTATTTTCAAGGTTCTCAATTAGAACCATGTGAAAATCATAGACATCTAAGAATATATTTTAGTGAAAATTGTAAATGGGCATATCATATTAATAATATCTTTTCAAGTGTGAATAAAAGTTATCTGTTCTGCGGAAACTTAAATTTATTCTCAGTCGTAAATCACTGGAAAAAATATATTTTGTTTTCATACGACCAGTGATGGAATATGGATGTGAATTGTGGAATGGCTGTGGTGTTGGCTTGTCTGATAAATTGGAAAAAACTACAATTAGAAGCAGCAAGGATAGTAACCAATTTACCATCTTATGCAAGTAGAGATTCCTTGTATCTAGAAACTGGGTGGGAAACATTATTTGACAGGCGTAGTAGGAGGTGTTTATGTTTATTTTATAATATATCAAATAATAAATAGTGTCCCCGTTTATCTTCAGGATATTCTACTCCCTAAAGTAAATGATGTATCTAGTTATCGCTTGCGAAATGGTGAGGATTATACTATTCCTAATTATAGATTGACTCTTACCAACTCCAGTTTCTTTCCATCAACTATTCGAACATGGAACTCTTTAGATTTAGGTAAGAGAAATTCATTTACTATAAACAGTTTTAAAATGTCTTTAAGGTAGATGGGTACTCCAAATTTTTTTCCATAGATTCTTTTTATTTTTACAGGAAAGTTTCCTTATTATATAAGCATTGAAATGAAAAAAAAATAAAAAAGGGGGGTCACCGTGCCTGTTTTTAAAATAACTGATATCAAAACAATCAAATATTTCTAATGAATATATAGGGAAAAACAGGTTTAATGTTGATTTCTTTAAAACTATTCCATAGATTTCTTTCTACTTTACACATGTGTTAGACCTTTAAACATACTTTCAAAAAATATAAAGAAAAATGGGGGTCACCGGCTTTGTTTTCCTTATAATTTGTAAAATGTGAATTTTCATAGTGATATCTATGTAAAATAATTTTATCAGATTATCTCCCTTTTTTAAAAATCCTCTTCCAAGTTATTTAATTGTCAAGTTGCCATATCTCGGCTAAGTAGATAAAGACATGCGAAATCAAGTCCATGTAGGTCCTTTGCATTTTGTATTATCGATATAACATTAATTGATTCATTACAAATAAAAATATTTGCATATTTAAAAAGCAGATAATACCATAACAGCATAAATAACATATTCAAAATGGCGGAAGACTACCGATCTACCTTAAGTGTTAAACATGTAGTTCCGTTGTGGTACAGTTTTGGTCGTAGACAATCAAATATTATTCATATAGCTATAGCAGTTTGAATTATGATTTATATAGATTTGGTATCAAAGATAATACTAGATGCATATGTGGTGCAGATCGTGAAGATGCTAGTCACTTTTTTCTGAAATGTCCAGTTTATAATGATATTCGACATAATTTACTTTTAACTCTTAGAATTTATGGAAATATTGATATAAATATAATTCTATGTGGAAATACTGATCTCACTGTTGCACAAAATTTAGATATATTTACAGCAGTCCAAAGTTTTATATATCCTCGTCTATCCTGTTTTCGACCTACTAAACGACGATTGTTACGTCATAATTTTGGTTGAAATAGCACGTTAAGGTCGAATACTTAAGTGGGTCGAAAATAGGATGTTTGACGATACAATG
The DNA here is from genome assembly GCA_002080025.1 of Modiolus philippinarum. Lineage (NCBI taxonomy): Eukaryota > Metazoa > Mollusca > Bivalvia > Mytilida > Modiolidae > Modiolus > Modiolus philippinarum. The sequence continues at coordinate 10,045 of MJUU01042848.1, forward strand.
GTCACAGATTTGATTGATTGATTGATTGATTGATTGATATAGGATTGATAAATTGTTGCAGATTTTTCTTTTTTCCTTTTTCTTTCTTTTTTCTCTTGTTTTATTTTCTCATTCGTGTTATTCTTTAATTCTATTCTTAAAACACATGATTTCTTTATACAAATATGTACATGTAGTAGTATATTTATCATGTAACTACAATGGTATTAGTTTCATTAGTTTCAGTATTTTATATGTATTTCTTTTCTTTTATTTCGTTAGTTATTACAAAACAAATTAATTTGTATATTGTATTAACATTGCTGGTATGTTATATTTATTACTTGTTTGTGTTGTAAATTGTAGGGAAAGGACTTATGATAATGTTGCAATAACTTGTGCCGCCGTGCGCGGTCCCGGCTGAAGAATAGGCCCGCAGCATCCTCTGAGCTTGGAGTATGAGCCATCCTAACAGAGGACCCCGAGGGAACCCCGGGATATAGAAATAGGACCCAGTATCTCCGGCTTGCGGGGTGTGACCCCTCCTAAACGGAGGCTGACCCCGAGGGTCCCGGGATATAGAAATAGGACCCATTCCGTGGTTGTGCGGGATTAATAAATACACAACCCATCTTTCGGATGGGATGTAAACTCAGGTCCACGTGTTGGAAGAAATGCCACGCTTCCTGCACGTTAAAGAACCCTTGTAGCCAGCTCCTTTTGGGGTGGTCCGTAGGTGATCGGCTACAAGGCTAAATTCCCCGCCCTTGAAGATTTCACCCTACTTTTCCAGTGGCAGTCAGAATTTCCCGTCCCATGGCCATTTCTATACCCCAAAGTGATTATTTATCAACAAACTTGTTCTCGTCTTGATATAGCTGAAATATTGCTGAGTAGACGTTAAACAATATTCAATCAATCAATCAATAACTTGTGCCCAATCCCTTTGTTTTTGTGCAATAAAATAAGTTTAATTAAAAATACTGTAGATAAGGCAACCCATCAAGTGATTGACCTAGTGTCAATGTCCAGTAGAAATATCAACATATTCTCAACATTGGTTTGTTGTCAGCACGGAATGTTTAGTACGCAGTCGTGACATCATTCCATTCGAAACACTGGTTTAGTTTTAGTACTGAATGTTTATTGTCCAGTAGTACACCAAACCTATTCACAACATTGGCTTGGTGTCAGCACGGAATGTTTAGTACGCAGTTGTGACATCATTCCATTCAAAACACTGGCTTAGTTTTAGTACTGAATGTTTGTTGTTCAGTAGTACTCCAACCCATTCACAACATTGGTTCAGTTCACCATCAAATAGTTATTACCAAAACGTTAAACCAACCAATTCACAACAATCAGTTCAGCACTAAACAAAACCTATTGTATAACCAAAGCCAGTGGCGGATCCAGACTTTCTGCTAAGGGGGCCCGACCAATATTTTTTTCAAAAGGGGGGCCCGGAACCCATTTTTTTTTAAAAAAACCCTAGGAATTTTAAACATTTTCCGGCCAAAGGGGGGCCGGGCCCACCCGCCCCCCTAAATCCGCCACTGAAAGCTATTCACAACATCGGCTTAGAACTAGTATTGAATGTTGATTATCTGATGTTACAACTAATCAACTCACAACATTGGCTCAAAGTCAGTACTGAATGGTTAGTATCCTGTTATAGCCAAGTAGTTATCAATCTATTCACAACAGTGTCCTAGAGTTTCCAATGGGTCTTTTTATTACCCAGCGACAACACGAATCCATCCGCCTGCTAACTGTAGTGTCAGCAAAGAATAATAGGCCAAGCAGTAAAATTTGACTATTCACGACTAAATGTATTGACCATGCAGGAGTATAAACAACCAATCCGCAACATTTGCATGCTTACTGTCAGTATGGAATGTTAGCGGCTCAGTAGTCAAATTGACCAATTCACAGCATTAGCTTCAGTGTCTGCACCGAATGTTAGTGGCCCAGTAGTGAAATCAACCAATTCACAACATTAGCTTCAGTATAAACATGGACTGTTAGCGGTTCAGTAGTAAAATGAACAGCTTCAGTGTACGAACCGAAGGTTAGTGACCCAGTAGTCAAATCAATCAATTCAAAACATTAGCTTTAGTGTCGGCCAGAATGTTAGTTGCCTAGTAGTTAAATCAATCAATCCAGAACATTAGCTTCAATGTCAGCACGGAATGTTAGTGGCCAAGGTGTCAAATCAATAAATTCACAACATTAGCTTCAATGTCAGCATGGAATGTTAGTGGCCCAGTAGACAAATCAATCAATTCACAACATTACCTTCAATGTCACCACGGAATGTTAGTGGCCCAGTAGTCAAAAGAATCAATTCACAACATTAGCTTAAGTGTCTGCACCGAAAGTTAGTGGCCCAGATCACCTATTCACAACATTATCTTCAATGTCACCACGGAATGTTAATCGCCAAGTAGTCAAATCAACCTATTCACAACAAAAGCTTCAATGTCAGTACGGAATCTTAATGGCCCAGTAGTCAAATCAATCAATGCACAACATTATCGTCAATGTCACCACGGAATGTTAGTGGCACAGTTGTCAAATCAACCAATTCACAACATTATCTTCAATGTCACCATGGAATGTTAATGGCCCAGTTGTCAAATCAACCAATTCACAACATTATCTTCAATGTCACCACGGAATGTTAGTGGCCCAGTAGTCAAATCAATCAATTCACGACATTTTCTCACTTTTGAGACACAGCAGTTCTTATTTTTAGCGGCGTGAGATTTCCTTGTCTTACACTAGTGCACGACAAAAATATCACGTGCAGTTTACCGGCAAATATCGTGTTTGCACACTAGGGTCTTATAGTCTACATCTGTCCTCATTAGTGGTCAAAAGTGTATTTAATCTACGTATTTTAAGATTGTTATATCATTTGAAGTAAAATGTCACAGGAAAATACGAGAAAATCGTCTTACAAAATATGGCGCGCTCGGGTATACATTCCTGATTTTATGACGTTGCAAAAAGAGACGTAACTCCTTGTGTAAACAGACGAAAAGGGGGCGACATTTTTGTGTGGATTTTAGTATGTTTATGGTAAATACAGTGAGAAATAAAATCAAACACCAGTGGAAGTGTGAGACAGGAGAATCTCAGACACCCTCGGGTAAGATTTCAATTGTCTCGGACTCGGCAAGCTTCGTCCGAGACAATTGAAATCTTACCCGAGGGTGTCTGAGATTCTCCTGTCTCGCACTTCCCCTGGTGTTAGATTCTTAATATCTTCAATCAGCGGGAAATCTAGTGGTATAAAATTATCTCCCATCTAGAAAAACTCTTCTGTGTCTCATAACTTTTCCAGAACAAATTAACAGCATGGCGACGAAAATAAGCAATCAACAAAATGTCAAGATTTCAAAAGAAATAAACACATACAATATTTAGTGAAAACGTCTTTCAATTCCCAGATCTTTACTTTGTAGTTAAAAAGTGATTAAACTTGCCCCCAGGAAAAGGTAATATGCGAATTCCTTACATAATTTACTGTCGTGATGAAAATATTCAATGGACACACTGGTCAAAATCAATTGCTATAGGGCGTTAAAATGCATGTACCCAGACAAGATTATATGTACAGCTAGATTTTTTAACATACTTTATTTATAGGTCAATTTAGTAACGATTCTTGCATAAGAAACGCCGAGATCCAAATCCAATTCAATGTTACTAAGCAAAATCATATCGTTTTGAAACAGCGCCATTTTCCTTTTATACCCATGATCTCAAAGGGTAATCATCAACACAAGATTTCATTGGTTCAATCAAGGAAAAGGGCGTGCCTTCAGTTAAAACCATTCAAAGACCCCACGTGCTTAGTGAGTAAAAATCGATATTGTTTATGTAACGTAGATGGTTGCGAGGTTGAAACGGTAATTTTGTATACTTTATTTCGTCAAAACCACTGCGTGGACCCAGTCCAAAATTTGCAAATGAATAGATAAATATTTAATTGCAAAGTATATTTTTTCCTGGAAATTTTCGTTATAAAGAAATACCTAGATCCAAAACTCTTTGGAAGCATGTATGTTCGGGAAATCTCATTTTTCAGTAAAAAATATGCAAGAAATATCAATTTTTTTTTAAAATATCATTTGTCAATATCAAGATACGTCACATGAACATAACAGAGTATAAATTTTCATGTTATAAGTAACTTTTATCAGGCCATGACAACGAGTTACGCGTTGCAATCGACATTTTTATCTTTTCTAAACGAGAGTTCATTTTCTATTGCTTAAATACCACCGGATTTCAGACTGCAATGTCACCACGGAATGTTAGTGGCCCAGTAGTCAAATCAATCAATTCACAACATTATCTTCAATGTCACCACGGAATGTTAGTAGCCCAGTAGTCAAATCAACCAATTCACAACATTATCTTCAATGTCACCAGGGAATGTTAGTGGCCCAGTAGTCAAATCAATCAATTCACAACATTGTCTTCAATGTCACCACGGAATGTTAGTGGCCCAGTTGTCAAATCAAACAATTCACCACAGTATCTTCAATGTCACCACGGAATGTTAGTGGCCCAGTTTTCAAATCAAACAATTCGCAACATTATCGTCAATGTCACCACGGAATGTTAGTGGCCCGGTAGTAAAAAACAACGGCAAGAGAATACCGAAGGAACAAAGGAGGGGAATTTACAAAAATCGAAGTCCAAAGACATGGCCAAAACGAGGACACAGAAAACAATGACGTTAGACACAGAAAACTATGACGTTAGACAGATACAAAGCACAGAAATAGAAATCACAACATTCAAAACAAAGGCACTCACAGTGTAAACTCCAGTGAAACTGGGAGTGACATCAGGTGCTCCGGAAAGGTAAGCATGTCCTGCTCTGTTAACAGTACCCGTCACACTGTAAGTGAGTCAATCTAGGAAAATGTCAAAATCGGTGGTCAAATCCGGGAAGACGAAAATCTAGCTGAAAATGTCCACTTTCATTTGGGACATTGACGACATATCTGTCAATGATGTTATGGTGACGGCCATAGAATTTCTTGAGGGATGAAATTAACATAGGATGAACGCATTCCTGATTGAGCAGCTTTTGGAAGTGTTTTTGTTGTGTTCAAACTACACGCTCGACAGTAACGAATCAACTGTGAAATGTACATTCCATAGGCTGGACAGGTAGGTATGTTGCTGCTAAGAAAGGGAAAGTTCACAATTGGGAAATTAAAATCGTCACGCTCGTCATATAGCTTAGATTTCAAACGCCCATCTTCGTCAATATACAACAAAAAATCTAAGTACAAAGCTGAAGTAGGTGTATCAGTTGTTTCGTAAATTTCAAGCTCACTGGGATAGATCTAATCCAACAAATCAACATTAGTCAAATCCAACAATTCACAACATTAGCTTTAGTGTCAGCACTGATTGTTAGTGACCCAATTTTAAAACCAACCCATTGAGAACATTGGCTTAAGGTCAGTATCCAACTGCAGCCAACCCATTCGAAACAGTGTTTAGGAATGGGTAATTGTCAGCACTGAATTCTTATTATCCGACCTGTTCACAACTTTGGTTAAGTAATTCTTGCTATTAAAACCTTGAAATTTAAAAGTATTTTAAACATTGCTCTCATTTAAGCACAAACATAATTAGCATGTGTTATTGTCCTGTTAATTACAAACTGTCAATGTAACTGTATTACGTTGTTCTGGTAAAACCTTGGGCAAATAACGGTTCTTTTTCTGGACAAATGATGCGGGGAATGTAGATCAAGGCACATTTCTAGACACACATATACATTATGGTTAAGAAATTAAGAATGTGATGTGGGTCAACAATTGTCAAATAAACAACATAAGTATCAATCTGGTCTTATTTGTGAAAATGTACATGGTGAATAAAAGGATATGGAGTAAATGCACATGAGACAAAGTTGCACATGAGACAAAGTCTCTACAAATACATGGTAAAAAACAAGCAAAGGAACAACGCTTTTATTGTTATTCTTCATCTTGAAGTCACCATGAGGTCTTGCTCATACCTCATAGTAAGTTCAAGACGTTTCCGTTGAAATAGGGGTAATAACAATTATTCTCAAGATCCCGCCAAATCCACGTGGCCAAATCCAAATGGCAAAAAGAAAAGGCAGGTGCAAAAATGTAATTACTTTGATTTAATGCATTTCTTAAAAAGACAATCAATTTAAACTGCGTATTACATACAAAATAAAATTCCAAATTGATATGCCTGGTATGGTCATATTACATTCCAACACTTCATGGTACTTTAAAATTATACATATAATATTTCATCCTGTGGAGATTATTAACAAGATAGCAACATGATTTGTCACTGGCATATCAAAAGTTAACTTTCAATTTAATTCAATGAATCACCGGCGTATAAAAAGTTAACTTTCAATTTAATTCAACGAATCAGCCAATGTGATATGTTTCTGTGACAAAGGATCTTAAAGATACTTCAAATTACATCATTACTACAATATAAGACTGTTTTCAAGATTTGGCCCTTTTGGGAATGTGCAACCCAAAGCAAAATTGATATTAGCACATTGGATTTCTCTGAAACCAACTGTTGCTAGATTATTACTTTAGGACGCATTTTATCACATACAAATCTTTACAGCTTTATGACATTGATTTTTCATTTATTTTACACCATTTGTATTTTACCAGCTAAGCCTATAAACGCAAAAAATATTTTATGCCATCCGCAGTTTAACAACCGTATCGATAGGAAATTCTTCATTTAGAATATTTAAAGCATGTACCTCACTATATAACATGGCAAAATGTGAAATGCTTCATTAATCGTTTACACTAAGTTCTATTGAAGTTACATAATAAAATTACCTTGAATTTTAAATAAATTCACTTGAAAATAATGATGTTTACACGAGTACCAGAAAATATTCGGTCATTAGTTTGAGTAAATGATAAGGACTTACCTATATTATATATATATATATAATCCAATTGTTACAAGGAAATATGTCAGACTCTCTTCACTACCATAATCAATACACCTTCAAGTGAGAAAAACATCAACAACAAACGAAAGAAAACGTCATCCATCAACCGCCCACTGTACCAGCAGTTCGTTCATCTGGAAATAACTTTCTGTTTTATTATGTGCAGTAACTGTTTAGTATTCACCAGGTATGCCTAAAGTGAATGAATTAAATTGATAAATATTTATGAAAATCGTAAAATTTGTATTTTGTTTACGTGATTAGATCTTCAATAGCGCAGAATAGAAATATTAGAAGCATAAGTTTTTGTTTGTTTGTTTGTTTGTTTTCCGCCATATCAAGAACTCTACTGTATAAACTGACATACAGGATGACTATAAAACCCCGATCTACAAAGTAGTAAATAAAGCATATTTCACTATAATTATTAAGTTACTGTGAATTTAGAAATATATTTTCTACATACTTTTGCTGTAAATCAGAGCAACAGTTTCTGCCAGATAAAATTGAACCCACGACCATTACCAGTTAGCCCTCCCTGATGTAAGCACAACCATTATCAAGTAGCCCCTTCCAGATGCAAGCACAACCATTACCAGTTAGCCCTTCCCTGATGTAAGCACAACCATTACCAGTTAGCACCTCCCTGAGGCAAGCACAACCATAACCAGATAGCCATCCCTGATGTTAGCACAACCATTACCAGTTAGCACCTCCCTGAGGCAAGCACAACCATAACCAGATAGCCCTCCCTGATGTTAGCACAATCATTACCAGTTAGCACCTCCCTGAGGCAAGCACAACCATAACCAGATAGCCCTCCTTGATGTTATCACAACCATTACCAATTAGCCCTCCCTGATGCAAGCACAACCATTACCAGATAGCCCCTATCTGATGCAAGCACAACCATGACACATTATAACTTGTACAAAATGATAATTTGTACACAACATACTTTTCATTATTTTGATGTAAAAATGTACTACACCTTCCATCACTGTTAATTCCTTAATTGTCAGTATATATATACTATTAGTAATTTGTTTTGCGAGTATGGAATTCTCAGCTTGTATTGCATCGAGTGCGAAGCACGAGATGCAATACGAGCTGAGAAATCCATCCGAGCAAAACAAATTAATAATAGTATTTTTATCGCTAATTTTGTTATTAATATATACCAGATATATGTTTCTTTTTCTATTGAAATATTTTTTTAGGTTAAACATGTAATTTTTAGTTAAATGTAACGCTTTTTGATAGGATTATTTTTTTCACGAAACGTCACGCGACGTCATATTAATACGCTGTTGCTAACGTTCCATAGAGATTGATGATAATATGTTCATATCAGCGCAGTACAGTGATAATAGAATTATCGTCGCTCTGGAACAATTGAAAATCAAGCAAATTAGCGATAATTTGAAATAGCTTTTATTGTCAGAAATATATGTCTGTGATAAGGTTGTAATAGCTTCTTACATGAGAGCAGATCAAAAATCGGTATATCTTTCATGAATGTAAGAAAATTCCGTCTTTTTCTCGAGTGGAGCGCAGGTAAGAGAGAGAATAATACGAAAAATTTCTAACACGAGTGAAAGATACCGATCTTTGATTTTGATCGAATGTAAGTAGCTATTTCTCCGAAAAATATGATTTTTAATGTCCCGAAACCTTTAATGGAGAAGCAAAGTCCCCGTCCCTTTAAACATACTTTCCACTGTGACGCCACGTTTTTGTGATGTTTCGTCATTGATACTGCCGTTGATTCATAAAAAAAATGATCCATAAAAATAAACAGTTCTGATTGGCCGTTTACCGAGTTGAGACGAGTGCACGTGAGCTCGCATGAACAAGGTCGTCTGACACCGGAAATGACCATTTACGGTTTTACAACATTTGCTCTCTGTCGATGGTGATGTTTTTCAGTATCCTTTCTGAAAAACATATTTTGCAATCCAATTTGTTATCTGACCGACGGACCTAACTATACTTGTACAACATATATTATGAATTCGAATGCAACTCTCTGTAAATCATCTTCATGTCTATTTCAACACTATACAGAAAATGACATCTTTTCCTAATATGAGCTCTTCAGTCATTCAGAGGTAGAAAAACATTTATCTTTTTCCGCTGGGTTCCCACTATTCGTTTCTTGTCCAAATTGAATACCCGGAAATGCGTGCACCGTTCTAAAAGTGAAATCAGCATGGTGACCCAGGGGAATAATGAGTTTTCGAATGGCAGAACATAATCACATTTTCACGTAAAAACAAATTCCCAAGTGTTAAAAATCTTGAGTCAAGAATTTCCATTCCCTTCTTCCTTTCTTTTAAATCGTCTTTAAAACGTTCAACGTATATGCTTTTGAAAAACAAAATGCCACGTCCGACATTTCGTATTGCAAACTCTTCCTTGTCCACAGCACGTAATCCCAGTACAAGCATAAATGGAAATTCAGAAAAATGGAGATATGGACAAATCATAAAAATTACACAAAAATAAGATTAACAGGATGTTGAATTCGGTAAAACTGAAATAGTTTAACTAGACACATCAGATCTGATACTTATTCGAGTTACACCAGATCAAGGTCTTTTGCACAAATTATGTTACCTTGCAAGGTGATGCTGGGTCAGCAGGGTTTGTAAAACCAATGAGGACCACCACTACATCAGGAAAAGAAATAACGCTTTCTTTTATGAAAGTCGGACCATTTTGCAAACCAAGAAACAAATATTTAGTCAGTAAAATAAAGAAAAAACAAAGTGAATCCAACATGAAAAATTAAGAAAGAAACGTTTCTGAAACATTGGTACCGCAATCAACAAAAACCAAAAACATCTGAAATAACTATACCAAACAGACTACTTGTATATGGTTTGAAATTTGAATAGTTTCCATTTCAGGTAAGATTATTCGATGCCGTGGGTATCAGGTGCTAAAGAATGCATGATCCAAGATTAGCTCTGCAATATTTGAAGTTATCACAGCTACCTCTTATATCATAGTATTGGAACAGAATAAAACAATTCTAAATTCTAAAGATACCCCAGAGTGTTTCTTCATTTATTACATTTGGTATATCTTTTGAGTTGCAAGTGATATTGGTTTTGTATCTCACGGGATTTATATTTTAGTTAATGCCAGAATTTTATTAACATATTAATTTCTAAGTATCACATAAATCACTATTCATGTTTAAGGTTTTTCGGAACTGCTTTTCAGGGGCATCTTATTAGTAAAACGTTTTCCAATATTTACTGTTACCATATTTTGGTGTATTTTACCTTTTTGCATATAAACAGTAGGGAAGAACGTATTATGGTATAGCCTCTGTTTGTCCATCTGTCCGTCCTTACCTCATTTAACTTCTTGTTTTTTCTCTTACTGCTTGACTTTGGTATATGAGTGTATCTGGGTGAGATACAGATCAAGTTCGAATTTGGTTCTGGTCGGTTAATTTTGTACGCAGTTATAAGCCTTGGACTCCGTAAAGTTTAAAAAAAAATAACAGCTCTTTTTTGAGTGGTACGTAGGTGATCGGATACAAGGCTAAATTCGCCGCCCCTTTCGATTTTTCCCTACTTTTCCAGTGGCAGTCAGAATTTCCCGTCCCATGACCCTTGCCATATCCTAAATTGATTATTTGTTGACAAACTTGTTCTTGTCTTGATATAACTGAAATATTGCTGTCTGATCAATTTTGAATTTGAATATAGATCTGCAATTTACCGTTTCTTGAATCTTAAATGTCTAGTTGACTCCTGAGATCCACGATGAGTGCTTGATTTCTGTCAACAAGGAGGAGGGGATGAGTTACTTCAGGGTCTTCGCCTTTTGAATATGGTTTCGAGAAAAAAAACTTGATGCAAGAAAATTTTGACTCCTTAGAAGAATACATACTTAATATCTTTACTTTACTATATTTAGACCATATTGGCAATTTGTTCTCTATCAGATTTTACACGTATTTGGGTATATGGATTTCCAAATTTTTTGATTTGATCTGCACTGAAAAGACATAAGTTGTCGAAATGCACATATGCAGAATCTAAATTAACAGTTAAGTTCGGTATTTTGTTATTTATTACTACTGGGTCGATGCCTTTCCTGGTGGACTGTTAGTCCCCGAGGGTATTCACCAACCCAGTAGCCAGTACTTCGGTGCTGGCCCGAAAACCGATTTTATTTGGAATCTTACAATTTCAAATTCTACAAAATTTGTTCAAAACTAAGGAGTGTATCTCTGTCCTTAGCTGATTTTGGCTGTACTATTTAGGGATCTTTAGACCCTTTTGGTAATTTGTTCTCTATCACAGTCTGAAATCCGGTGGTATTTAAACAATAGAAAATGAACTCTCGTGTAGAAAAGATAAAAATGTCGATTGCAACGCGTAACTCGTTGTCAGGGCCCGATAAAAGTTACTTATAACATCTCTGTTATGTTCATGTGACGTATCTTGATATTGACAAATGATATTTTTTAATCTTTTTTTTTACATTTCTCGCATATTTTTAATGAAAAATGAGATTTCCCGGAATATACATGGTTCCAAAGAGTTTTGGATCTAGGCATTTCTTTATAACGAAAATTTCCAGGAAAAAATATACTTTGCAATTGAATATTTATCGATTCACTTGCAAATTTTGGACTGGGTACACGCAGTGGTTTTGACGAAATAAAGTATGCAAAGCGACCGTTTCTACCTCGCAACCATCAAGGATCGATTTTTACTCACTAAGCACGTGGGGTCTTTGAATGGGTTTTAACTGAAGGCACACCCCTTTCCTTGATTGAATCAATGAAATCTTGTGTTGATGATTACCCTTTGAGATCGTGGGTATAAAAGGAAAATGGCGCTGTTTCGAAACGATATAATTTTGCTTAGTAACATAGGATTAGTTTTGGATTTCAGCGTTTCTTATGCAAGAATCGTTACTAAATTGACCTATAAATTAAGTATGTTAAAAAAAATCTATCTGTACATATAATCTTGTCTGGGTACATGCATTTTAACGCCCTATAGCAATTGATTTTGCCCAGTGTGGCCATTGAATATTTTCATCACGACAGTAAATTATGTAAGGAATTCGCATATTACCTCTTTTTGGGGGCAAGTTTAATCACTTTTTAACTACAAAGTAAAGATCTGGAAATTGAATGACTTTTCACTAAATATTGTATTTGTTTATTTCTTTTGAAATCTTGACATTTTGTTGATTGATTATTTTCGTCGCCATGCATGCTGTTAATTTATGAGACACAGAAAAGTTTTTCTAGAAGGCAGATAATTTTATACCACTAGATTTCCTGCTGATCAGATTTTACACGTGTATTTGGGTATATGGTCTTCCAAATGTTTAGATTTTATCTGCACTGAAGAGACATAAGTTGTCGAAGTGAGCATATGCAGAATCTAAATTCACAGTTAACTTCGGTATTTTGTTATTTACATCTATATAAAACTTTAAATCGTTTGAAGTCAAGTGAAACCTTCTACAACATGAGAAATATTATTCTGACATTTTTAGTAATTACTCAGCACATTGGCAGCTTTAGTCTGTCTGAATCAGTTAAATTAAATAATACCTGAAGCTGATGTAATCGATAAGTAACACGTGGTTTTCTGAATTAGTCACAATAAAAGAAGAAGTGTGTACAAAGGGACATTTCAAAAATGTACAAAATAGTATGACCAATGTTTCGAATCACGCTGTTCGTCTAAACATTTTTTTTAGGGAAAGGACTTGGGACAAGAAAAAAATTGATTGATTTATTGAATGTTGTTTAACGTCTACTCAGGCTCACAATCCTTTGTTGGATTCGTAATCAAATAAGAATTTTAATTTGAAATTCAAATTCTTTATTAAGAATCCAACATAGGATTGTGATCAATGAACAAAAAAATAATACACACACAAAAACAATTAAAAACAATGAACAAAAATACAAGACACACACGAAATCATATTATAAAATCAAGTTATTCTAGGGCTAAGGACATACACAAATAATAGCTTCACTCCTCTAAACATTGGCATAAAATACATAGAAGCAGTCTCGACATTTCATAGATACATTTAACACATATTTACATAATAAAAAATGTTTGAAATCCAAACAATGAAAATATTTGCTTTCACTAAAATTCATCCAAAAATCATGATTACTGACAAGAATTCCCCAAAATTGTTGGTCTTTGAGAGTTTCAGGAAATTCACCAAAAATGGAACCATATTTTTTTTAATTTAGTTTTCAGAATAATGTCTCATACGAAAAAATGGCTAAAATATTTGATTGTATGCAAAAATTTTAAAAATTGCAAGTCTTGGACTTTTCAGGAAATTTACCAAATTTGGATACGGAATAAAATTCCACAAGCTTATTGTGCACCTATAGAGTATATGCAACAATGCTACATCATGATTCCTTTATCCCAATTTTGATTAAACATGATGTATGGACCTGCGATGAAAATTTAGCCAAATTCATTGATGCGGAAAATATATGTCAAGGTGACCTAATTCTAGTATAGATGTTGGTTACTACTAAAGATGTAACCACCTACAAATTATCATCAGTCTATGAAATGTAGGTGCTGAGATAAGGTACAATAAAATAAATTATCGAAAAAAAGTCCAACTAATGGCAAAATACGGAAAAATTGGAATTATTTTTTTTTTCAAAAAATAACTTGAGATACAATAATGAAGTTGTACTGAATATTGTGCCAAAATTTCATTGATATTGGACATAGTTTGAGAAAGTTATAGAAGTTCAAAAAAAGTTTAACATTAGTTTTAACCAAATGTATACGACGACGACGAAGCCGACGTGACGATGACGATGACCGTATTTATGGTGCTATGTCTCGGCTTCGCGACATTCGTCGCAGGCGAGACAAAAACTTCATTTAATAGCCTGGTTTTTGAAAATGTGGATTGGTTCTCCCAAACATGTCCAAAACCAAGCTTCCTACTAAGTAAACTTATATTAGTAGAATAACATAAATTTTGTACATAATAAACTTATAAATCTGCTACTGAGTTTCATCAGTATTGACTAGATGATTCCAGAAACCATCAGATAGTTTCAAAGCCCATCAACCAATATTGGTGTTACTCCTAACTCAGAGAATAGCTAAATTGACTGCTGCTCTATTAACGCCTAAAAGATGTTTTATAAATTTGATTTGTATCTTAACAGGTGGAAAGCAAAAATGTATCTTCAAAGTTCAGTTTTTCTTTCACCAACATGTCTAGCGACCATACCACAGAACAATACAATAATGTTGTTTTAACGCATCTGATGTGTTCCGATAAAAGTAATCGTGTAATGCTAAAGTAGGTGAGAACCGAACCGTCAGTCAAAAGAACGAACAATCCATGGACGAAATGGCCATACAGCTCATTAAAATTATTGCAGTTGGAGTTAACGTATGTGTTATGGTCTCATGTTCACTTACTCCATATCCTTTCGTGAATTAAATAACAATGGCAACATCGGAAAAACTTAGAAACAAGGACACCACATGAGTACGCGGTAAGCATAGCTAAACAAAGCTTTACGCAGCAGAAAAACTGCGTGAACAGGTTATTCCCTTTTCAATTAGAACAGTACAACATTATATATAAGAATTTATATAATGTCACCATTATTAAAAAAGAAACAAAATATACAAGGGGGACCCTCATACAAGTTACTGTAAATTTTATTTCTGCAGATGGCCATTTCGAAAACGTATGTCTCTTCAGTGCATATCAAATCAAAATATTTGGAAGACCATTAATAAACCAAAAAATTGTAAAATCTGATAGAGCGGTAATAATCAAAAACATCTAATAGACCCTTTCACGATAACTGCGTTCCTGTGATTTTGAGTGGAAAATAAAAACAGTTCCCGCAAAAATGACGTCGTAGGACAATTAATCAAGACGTCACATATATCATGACGTTGCATTTTACCCGCTCAAAGGCATATGAGCGCATGTGCAAAATTCAGGACCGCAGTTATCGTGAAAGGGTGTATTGAAAAGCCAAAGACAGCCAAGGGTAGAGCTATGCAAGTGGGAGAAACTCCTTAGTTTTTAACAAAATTTTCTCAAAGATTCCAGATAAAATCTGTTTTTTTTTTCGGGTAGGGATCAAAGTACTGACTACTGTTTACCATGCAGCAGAGGCATCGGCTCAGTTATAATAGACGACTCTTCTTCTATTTCTTTTTATGAATGAATTGCTCCGGTTGTGACGTTGAAAAATCTATATTGTGACGTCAAAATTTTACGGGAAAATTCACCAACTGGAAACTCGTCTATACTAGTAGATAATAAATATCGAAGTGACAGTTAAATCTGATAGAGCATTAGTAACCATAAAAATCTAATTGAAAAACCAAGAACACCTAGGGACAGAGTTATGCAAGAGAGAAAAACTCCTTAGCTGAAAGCAAACTTTTCTTTAATTAGATAATTTGAGTTACCAGATAAATCTGCTTTGCGGTCAGCACCGAAGTACTGACTTTACTGGGTCGGTGAATACCGTCGGGTCTAACAGTCCACTTGTAGAGGCATGGGCGTAGTTGTAATAAATAACAAAATACCGAAGTTACTTTAAATTAGTTCTGCTTATGTCTCTTCGGTGCCGATCAAATCAAAATATTTGGAAGACCATAAACTAAAAATTAGAAAATTGGGGAAAGCATGTTTAGAAAAGTTTTACTTGTGCAAGTCTTTCATAATATGGCACTGACAATAGAAAAACTGAGAGGGGTCAGGAGATGTAACTGTTTTAAGCATAATTTGAATCAACTGTTAATCAAATTAAGAATGTCTCCTTAAAGACCTTAAAATTCGTGTTTGATGTAGAATTATATTTGTACAGTAGGTTAAATGCATAGGTTGGAATACTTGGTGAAAATACAGATAAAATTGAACATGTTATTTCTGGTACAAGTACATTTTTTAAAAGAAACATATAAAATGTAAAAAAAATACACCAAAACAGAAATATCAGATATTTTAAGAATAGCTTGTAAGATAACATAACACAGAAACTGCAGTAAATTTTAATTTCGCAGATAGATATTTTAATAACGTGCTGTGTAGATGAAAATCAGATTCTTTGGAAATTAAAAAGAAAATTCAAAAATGCTTAAAAACTGATAGAGAATAAATAGTATGAAGGGCCTTAGAATAACTAATAAAATAACTACATCCCGAAGTTTCTATAAACGTTTCTAAAGATGGACATGTCTCTTCAGTGCAAATCAAATCAAACACAATTGGAATGTCATAATCGAAAGCTTAACGGAGAACAAATTGCTATTTAGATCTAAATGAAAAACAAAAATTAGCCAAGGACAGGGCTTTGCAAGAGAGAGGTACTCCTTTTAATTTTATTTTAATGTATGATATGTTTTGCTTTTTGTCAGTAGCCGATGGTTACGAGGAATAAGGGGGGTGGACAGAGTAAAGAGAGACCAAAATAAAGGGGCGTGAGAAAGGAAAAAGGGGACAGAAGAAAGTAGACCGAGAGAGAGGGTCAACAAAAGAGAGAGGGAGGGAGAAAGGATAGATGGAACGGGATAAAGAAGAAAAGGTGGGAGAAAGAAAGAATGAACGGGAGAAAGGAGAAATACACTCGAAAGTCTACCCCTCGGGCATAAATGTCCACCCAGTTGTCACAAAATAACGAACTGACGGAAATGCAGTAAATATCAATTCTTTTTACAGTATTGCGACAACGTATATCATCTTAATGATGGAGAAAAACTAGAGGCTCAGAGACTGAGCCTGTATCGCTCACCTGGCAAAATGCTTCTCGCCATACATAACTAAAAAAGATGTTTCCTTACTAATGGGGTCAAATGTTTAGCTATGTTCTTCATTACCACCCATGTTTTTTGTCTGATCCTATTGAAATGAATAATTTTTGCAAAGGACCTATACATTTCAGAGATGATGATTATAAGGATGGTTATCTCATTCCTGGCACTAATGTTAAACTATGTTCTGCACTGGAGGCCATCTTTTTTTGTCAGATCCAAGTACCTTCCATACATCCTTACTGTAAAGATTGGTTGAATTTGCTTCAGTAGCGTAAGGAGATAGCAAATAGATGCTTTTCCCTTAGGGTCCAATGTTAGACTATGTTCTGCGCTGGCAGCCATGTTTTTAACGTAATCGGGAAAAATTTCGGCAATCTCCATAAAAGACCTTCCATACATCAATCCTATAGAGTTTGGTTCCATTTGCTTCAGTAACTTCAGAGGAGATAGCAAATATTTGCTTTTCCCATAGGGTCCCATGTTAAACTATGTTCTGCGCTGGCGGCCATGTTTTTTCATGGATCGAAAAAATTTCGGCAAACTTAGTAAAGGACCTACCATACATCATTCCTGTAAAGTTTGGTTCAATTTGCTTTAGTAGCTTCAGAGGAGATAGCAAATATATGCTTTTTCCCATAGGGTCCAATGTTAAATCTAAGTTCAGCGCTGGTGGCCATGTTTTTTGGCGGATCGGAAAAATTTCGGCAAACTTAGTAAAGGACCTTCCATACATCATTCCTGTAAAGTTTGGTTCAAATTGGTCCAGTGGTTTCTGAGGAGATAGCAAAAATGTGAAAAGTTTACGGACGGACGACGGACGACGACGGACGCCAAGTGATGGCAAAAGCTCACGTGGCCTTTGGCCAGGTGAGCTAAAAATAAAAGTACAAAATCAACAAATTTTAGATATGGCAACCTTTTTTCAAATGAATATATTAAATGTCTCGTCATTTCAAGACAAAGTAGTAATAAGTAGACAAAGTATGAGTCATATTTACACAAAACTGTATAACGAAAGAAACTCATATGAACATGACTATGTTATTTCAGACAAGCCTTTAGACCCTGCCGACTCCTGAGGAAGTTGACTGTGAACATGACTATGTAATTTCAGACAAACCTTTAGACCATGCCGACTCCTGAAGAAGTTGACTGTGAACATGACTATGTTATTATAGATAAACCTTTCGACCCTGCCGACTCCCGAAGAAGTTGACTGTGAACATGACTATGTTATTTTAAATAAACCTTTAGACCCTACCGACTAGAAGTTGACTGTGAACATGACTATGTTATTTCAGACAAACCTTTAGACCCTGCCGACTCCTAAAGAAGTTGACTGTGAACATGACTATGTTATTTCAGACAAACCTTTAGACCCTACCGACTCCTGAAGAAGTTGACTGTGAAAATGACTATGTTATTTCAGACAAACCTTTAGACCCTGCCGACTCCTGAAGAAGTTGACTGTGAACACGACTGTTATTTCAGACAAACCTTTAGACCCTGCCGACTCCTGAAGAAATTGACTGTGAACCTGTCCGTGTTATTTCTTAGCGTTGCATGGATTATAAGACTTGCATATCGGAATGCAACGCTGACCTGTACTTATAAATACCAGGACACTTAAAAATACATTTTACACATGTCTGTAGGACATATCAAGACAAAACATCCAACTTTTCCTGTCAAAAGTTCAAATATCAAGGCATTAAAAGACAATTAGTTACTAAATTGTAAATGTGTTGTCATAATATCAAATATTTCAAGACAACAAATATGATCTTCAAAAGATAAAACCTAACGCTTTTCATAAGAGATCATAAGAATCATTGAGGGAAAACAGTTTATTATTGTTATAACATCAATACCACTGTACCAACGTTCGAGGAGATCCCAGAATCCTTCAACGGACCCGAGCTCCAAAGGGCTGACAAAGAGATCTTCTGGATCGAGAAAATTCTGCGCAGACTAAAAACAGAGGCGGCGTGAAGGAGTGTTGCGGCTTTCAAGTCATATATCAAGCAGCCCGACCTGCCTCCCCCGACCCAAACATATTCTTAACAAGCTTTCCAGCTTCGATAGGTCAAGAATAGAAAGGTTGCAATGATCACCTCTGACCAGGTTGCATTAATCACCTCCGACTTGGTTGCAATGAACACCTCTGACTTGAAAATCATCTGATCATGCCCGGTCACGCTAGATCCGCCGCCGGATTTAGTCGTTCCGTGGTTAGATTCGATTTTTTCCTCAATAGTATCGATCGCCACTCAGTGTGATTCCTGGTAAGACCTTATCTTTTGATCTACGGCGTCTATCCTGCCTCGCATAGCACTGATCGCCTACTGCCATTTTTTAGCATTCCAAACCTTGGTAACCCACTCATTTGCACATCCTCTCCGGTAGATGGCTGCTGGGGTGCTTAAGCATACTTAGACCCAGTTTCACCTTCTTGTAAGAGACGCATTCCTTCTCAACCATTTTGTCCTCGCATATCTTTCTCGAGACATTTCATCGTCGCAGCATGCTCCCGCTGGACACTCTTCAGTTATGTGGATCATTGGATAGGGGTTCCATGTATCGTTTCACCTGGTCTAGCGGAAGGAGTCCGTAAGGATCATAATAGATTCTCTGAGGATAATTCTTGAACAAGCAGGTCCAATGCGTATTTATGCCAGCTAGGCTATCATGATTTAGGATTCCACCCTCGATATCGCGTTGTCTAGTCGGCATTTCGTAACGCTTGAAGATTACCATGAAGTGTGGAATCTTCAGATCTAATGTCGCCGCCTCGAGACCCAGCAGCTTGATGGGGAGTTCTATGTTATACACTCTGTTATAGGTAATTAAATATTGTAAATATTCAATAATGCATTTTATTCATTGTTTTTATTTTGTGCGGCCTTAATATTATGTAATTTGTTTGGCCTAGTTATGTAATTTGTTTACAATAAACAATGGTCAAGGTTATTACACCTTAGAACATATGGAAATTTCTAGAATTTAAATTTAGTTTTGAACACATAGAATTTTCTAGAGGTTTTCTTTACATAATCATTTGAGTCATGTGATTATTATTTGATTAGAATGTTCTAGTTATGATTTTTCTGGAAATAATAAATGTATATAAATAAGGTAGCAGAAAAGGGTTCAAGCAGTCAGTTTAATAAGTTTATACAGGATTAATTAGTTTATACAGGATTATCACGCACATCTTTTGTAATTGGAAATCGACATCACCTATCAACTATTTAGTGAGGATTATAAGGATTATTCTATTGGACATTTATTGGTGGAATTAAGTGAACTATTCATTTGGATTATTACTTGGACTTCATTATTGTCAGATAAGTCATATATTGTATACTTAATTTGTAAAATCATTATTTTTGTCTATTTAAAAGTTAATTTTGAGCCAATTTTGTTTTATCTTTGCTGATTTCAATTTACAATTTTTTTATTGGTTGTTTCTGCCACATAACAGAAATCGGGGGCTATCGTCCGGGATCTTCGAAATTGTAAAAACAAAAAATATTATATTTTTGTTAAATAGAAAATTTTTTAAAAGTCAGCAAAAATTTTATCAAGATCCAGAACAATTCATGTCTACGTGTCAGGTGGAGAATTTTGAGAAGCTTAAAAAAGATGAATTAATTATCTTAGGAAAACATTTGAAATTGAATGTCAAATCTGGAATGAGAAAATTTGAAGTTCAAAATGTGATTGCAAATTATTTGGTTGAAGAAGATTATTTTGATAAATCTGTTTTGGAGACTTT
>MJUU01042848.1:31465-44084 GCA_002080025.1 Modiolus philippinarum
GTAAATAGTAGGCAACGTCCAGTAAATAGCTCGTCCAAGTCCTATCCTCCCTCCCAGTCACAGAGACCATTCAAGTCGATTTCCTGTAATTATTGTAAGAAGGAAGGCCATTTGATATCTGACTGTTATAGGTTAAAGCAAAGGAAGAAAAGTGAAGTTAAACCCAGTGGTTTTGTTGAGTCGTCACAATGTTTGCCTCATTTTGGTACAGATGTGCAAAGTTCTTTTTCTGAGGTGAAGTCTGTTTCTGATCCTGTTAGTAAGGTCGAGGTCAATTCCCCTTCTAGTTCCATTATGGAGATTTTTGAACCATTTATTAGTGATGGTTTTGTGTCGCTTTCGAGTGATTTTTGTAATTCTACCTCTATTCGAATTTTGAGAGATACTGGAGCTTCACAGTCTCTTTTGTTGGCGGAGACCCTGCCGTTTGATGATATTTCTAGTACTGGTAGAAATGTTCTTATTAAAGGGGTAGATTCTAGTGGTTATACTGCTATTCCTCTCCATAATGTTTATTTGTCTTCGGATATTGTTTCTGGACCTGTGACCTTAGGTATCAAGTCATCATTGCCCTTTGAAGGTGTTCAACTTCTTCTTGGTAATGATTTAGCTGGGGATAAAGTTCAAAGAAATCCTATTGTGACAGACAAGCCTTCTTTTGATCAAGTTCCTGATTCTGCTGAACAGGAGTTTTCTGAGTTGTATCCTGCCTGTGCAGTTACTCGTGCTATGAAAAAGAAATGTGTTGAAGCTGAGAAAGTTGACGAAAATAGCACTGATGGTTTTGATTTGTCGGATACATTTATGAGTCAGCTAAGTGATGTTGGTGTCAAAACAAGCAAGCCCTTGGAGTTTTCTAATAGTTCATTGGTTCAAAGTGAAGGTATTTCTAAGTCTACATTTAGCAATGAGGAACATAAGGACCCTGAAATTTTATGTCTTTTCAATAGGACTGTTGATTAAAGTGAGTCTTTGCAAAAACCTGTCACTTATTTTACCAAAAATGGTATTCTTATGCGTAAATGGAGACCTTCTGATGTATCTAGTGCCAAAAGTGTACAGAGCTGAGATATTAAGCATGGCCCATGATACTCCCTTGTCAGGACACTTAGGTATTAATAAGACTTACAACAAAATTTTAAATTATTTTTAATGGCCTATTCTTAGAAAAGATGTCTCCAATTACTGCAAGTCTTGTCATACATGTCAATTAGTAGGGAAACCAAACCAAGTTCTTCCAAAAGCACCTCTTCAACCTATACCTGCCTTTGAGGAGCCTTTTAGTAGAATATTAATAGATTGTGTAGGTCCTTTACCAAAAACAAAGTCTGGTAATCAGTACATGTTAACTATTATGTGTGCATCCATAAGGTTCCCTGAAGCGATTCCTTTAAGAAATATAAAGACTAAAACTATAGTTAGGGCTTTAACTAAATTTTTCACTTTGTTTGGCCTACCTAAATCTATTCAATCAGATCAAGGTTCAAACTTTATGTCAGGCATTTTCCAACAAGTAATGTATGAATTAGGCATTAAACAATACAGGTCATCTGCATATCACCCTGAAAGTCAAGGCGCCTTAGAGCGATTTCATCAAACCTTAAAAAATATGATGCGGACCTACTGTTTTGACAAAGAGAAAAATTGGGATGAAGGAATTTCTTTTCTTTTATTTGCTGTAAGAGAAGCAGTCCAGGAATCATTAGGTTTTAGTCCCTTTGAATTAGTTTTTGAACATACAGTTAGGGGACCACTCAAACTTTTAAGTGAGAAAATTTTATCTGATGAAAGAGACCATTTAAATCTCCTTGATTACGTTTCAGACTTTCGCACTAAACTTGTAAAAACTTGTGAACTAGCCAATAAAAATCTTAAATCTAGTCAAAAATCTATGAAAGCCAAGTATGAACAAAATTCTGTGAAACGTAATTTTTACCCTGATAAAGTACTTGTTTTACTTCCTGTTCCTGGAAAGCCACTTGAAGCCAGATATTGTTGAAAAGAAAATCAGTGATTTACATTATATTATTAAAACACCTGACAGACGTAGACAAAACAGGTTGTGTCATGTAAACATGATAAAACCTTATATATCAGACACAACAGAAAGGGTTTCGGCTAGCAATACACATATAGAATATCAATCAACACATAGATATAATGTATCAAACATTCCACAAGACTTGTTTACCAGTGAACGATGCAAACGATGTCTCGAAAGTGTTGTAGACTCTTTACTTGATATCCGTAACATTGACGACAGAGTTAACGATTTATATGAAACATTCATTGAAGCTGTTCATCATGAAATGGACGACAAAATGGACTACAAAGATTTTACACCAAGTTCGAACAAACGTAAACGACGAAACGCAAACCGTACTGGAACAATGATCTGAGAGACTTATTGATAGAAACAAACAATGCTGAGAAAAAATATCTTCATTTCAAAGGAGACAGACGATTAAAAAATGAACTGAAAAACATGTTTAAAGCAAAGAGGAGACATTTTGATAAACGCTTACGTCAAGCAGAACGAAAATATGTGGCCCAAAGACTTGATACTATTAAAACATTTAACCGTTAGAACCCTAAAGAATTTTGGAGGGAAGTCAATAAGCTTGGACCGGGGAAATCTACAAAAACAATTGATAGTGTGATAATGAATGATGGGAGTGTTTCTTATAACCATAACGATATTCTGTCAAGGTGGAAACAGGAGTACTCAAGACTTTTTTCAAGTGAGATTCAGAATGTGGACAGTGATTTTATTGAACAATGAGAACAATTAAACGAACAGTTAGAACAAGAATATGGAAGTTTAAACCCTACCAGTGAAACGACGGATTTTGAACAACAACGAATGAACGCTCCAATATCAATTGAAGAGGTAAAGCGTGCGGTACAGGGCGTAAAGAACGGCAAGGCAGTCGGAATTGACAATGTTCCCAATGAAATTTTGAAAAGTGACAAACTGACATACATTCTTCATCAACTATATAATGTTTGTTTTTCACATGGAATAGTCCCTGATATGTGGAGCCAAAGTATCATCTGTCCGATTTTAAAGAATGGAAAGGACTACCGTTATCCATTAGGATACAGAGGAATTAGTCTTATGTCAACTGTTGCTAAAGTTTTCAGTCAAATAATAAATGAAAGGCTTGTTAGATATCTTGAGAACAATAATCTTTTGAGTGAAGAACAAAATGGATTTAGGCGTCTCAGATCATGCCTGGATCACATTTATTCTTTATGTACGATTCTGCGTAATAGGAAGCTAATGAATCTGGATACCTTCTTGTGCTTCATCGACTTTAGTAAAGCGTTTGACTCTGTCAACCATACTATTCTGTGGAATAAACTTTTATGTTCAGGCATACATGGGAATATGTTCAATACCATTAGATGTCTTTATTCGAAATTGAAAACTGCTGTCCGCTTATCTCCTGGGATGTTCACCGAATGGTTTTCAGTTGATACAGGAGTACGCCAAGGTGACAACCTTGTTCTTTGCATTATTTATTGACTGTCTCGTACCACAAATTAACAATTTATCATGCGGTGTTCCAGTCGGAAAGGATATGATTAGTTGCTTACTGTACGCAGATGATATAGTTTTCATCTCTGATAGCCCGTACGGTCTACAGCGTCAACTTAACGTCTTATATGAATGGACAAAATTAAACTGTCTACGTGTCAATATTGATAAAACGAAGATTATGCATGTTTGGAAGACAACTAAAGATAGATGTGATTTCTCGTTTATGCTTGGTAATACTGCAGTTGACTTTGTTGATAGATACCGCTATCTTGGTTTAAAAATTTCTGAAAATATAGACTACAATATATCTGTTAAAGAACTTTCAGTTGCGGCAGGTAGAGCACTTGGGTCGTTAACCTCCAAATATCTTCAAATGGGTAACATGGACTATGCTACATACACAAAGATATATGAAAATACTGTCATGCCCATAATTGACTATGCATCAGGCGTGTGGGGATTAAAACGATATGATGTGTTAGAAAGAACTCAGTATCGGGCTATTCGTACTTTCCTTGGAGTTGGAAAAACCTCACCGATCCCAGCGATAACGGGTGATATTGGATGGACCACAGTACATATAAACAATCAGTGTAACGCAATTAGATTGTGGTGTAGACTTATGAAATTACCGGAATCCAGGATGTGTAGGAAAGTGTTTAGTTGGGATGTTGAGATTTCAGCACGGTATAAAAATACTTGGTTTAACAGTGTTAAAATGATTTTAAACAATAGTGGTCTGGCAAATTTGCTTAATCTCAGCAATGGAGACTTGGTATCGACTAAGTATGTTATTGACTCAGTAAAAACTACACTTGTAGACAATTTCAAAAGTGAGTGGAGCACACATGTTCAGGACATGCCAAAGCTTAGAACATACAAAATAGTTAAGACTGATTTTGGAACTGAAGCGTATGTTAAAAACTGTTTGTCGAGGAAACAACGATCAGTTATTGCCAGAATAAGATGCGGTACACTACCGTTAGAAGTTGAGCAAGACCGTTATCGCAACATTCCGTTAGACCGTAGATTCTGAAAAATGTGTAATTCGAACCTTATCGAAGACGAAAGCCACTTCTTACTTTTGTGCCCAGGCTATGCCGTTAGACGACACTATTAAACTCTATCAATTATGACATTCCTCTTGATGCGGTAAAAGAGTTGCTGACGAACAATTCCAAAACTGTTGCAAACTATATCATAGACTGTTTAAACATAAGACGTGATGTTATATGACACTTAACTACTTCACATAAAATGACGTTAAATTGATAAAACCTCATATTCTAGTTAAATATTTTATTGTATACGTTTATTTGAAAGTGCTTCGTAAGCCTATCTGGCTGGCTGAAAATATGATGTAAATTATGTTTATGAGTATGTAAATTCAGGTTGCACTCTAATAAATTATTTATTCATTCATTCATTCCTATAGACAGAAATAGCACAAATATTGTACATTCTGTAAATATAGTTAGTGTTGACACTGACAATGCTGAAAATGACTTTTGTGAAAAGATTGATTCACCATCTATCACACCGAAGCTGGAAAATTCACAGATTCTTCAAGATTTGGATTCGAAATTTCAACATTTACCAACGATTCAAAAGGACCAGTTGAAACAGTTACTCCGTGAATTTGAACATTTGTTTCCGGACATTCCGACACAAACTGATAAAATATTTCATGATGTCGATGTTGGTGATTCAGTACCGATAAAACAGCATCCATACCGACTGAATCCGATCAAACAAAAGTACCTGCATGATGAGATTCAGTATTTGTTAAAAAATGACTTTATTGAACCTATCAAAAGCAATTGGAGCTCGCCTTGTATTCTAGTGCCAAAACCTGATGGAACTTATCGTATGTGTACGGACTATAGAAAATTAAACAGTGTTACAAAAACTGAATTATTTCCAATTCCGCGCATTGATGACTGTATTGATAAAATTGAAAATGCTAAATACATTACAAAAATTGACTTGTTGAAAGGATTTTATCAAGTTTTTCTTACAGAGCGTGCAAAAGAAACTTTCAGCTTTTGTTACACCGGATGGACTATTCCAATACAAAGTGATGGCTTTTGGCATGAAAAATTCCCAAGCAACTTTTCAGCGTCTCATCAACAGTGTTATTTCTGGAATTGACGGTTGTGAAGCATACATTGATGACATTCTTATATATAGTGACACTTGGGAAGAACATCTTCAGATACTCCGAACTTTTTTTGAACGTTTAAGCAGTGCTATGTTAACTGTCAACCTCTCAAAGAGTGAATTTGGATGTGCTTATGTAAACTATTTTGGACATGTTGTAGGTCAGGGTCAGGTAAAACCTGATGCTAAAATTAGTGCTATTTCTAGTTTTCCTTGACCTGAGAATAAGAAACAATTGATGCGTTTTCTGGGAATGGCTGGATATTATAGAAAATTTTGTCAAAACTTTTCTTCAATTAGTGAGCCTTTGACTAAACTATTGAGAAAAAATGTAAAGTTTATTTGGTCTAAGAGTTGTGATGAGTCATTTGAAGAACTAAAAGCCATCCTAGAAAGTGCGCCAGTTTTAGCAACACCTAATTTTGATTGTCAATTTAAATTAGCAGTAGATGCTAGTGATGTTGCTGCTGGCGGCGTTTTATTACAAGAAGGAAAAGATGGTATAGACCATCCTATTTGTTATTTTTCTAGAAAATTTAATAAACACCAGAATAATTTTGGCTTTACAACATTTTGAAATTTATGTTACAGCTTCAATTCAGCCTATCATTGTCTCTTAAATTTATTCATAAAATGAAAGATAAAAATCAAAGACTTTTGAGGTGGAGTTTGACTTTGCAAGGTTTTAATCTAGACATAAGGCATATTAAAGGAAAAGATAATGTCATTGTAGACGCATTGTCAAGCGTTTGATAAATTTCATAACACCTCATTGTTTATTTTAAATATTTTTCATTGCATTCAAACATTTTCTTTTGGGGGAGGTGTTATAGGTAATTGAATATTGTAAATATTCTATAATGCATGTTATTCATTGTTTTTATTTTGTACGGCCTTAATATTATGTAATTTGTTTGGCCTAGTTATGTAACTTGTTTACAATAAACAATGGTCAAGGTTATTACACCTTAGAACATATGGAAATTTCTAGAATTTGAATTTAGTTTTGAACACATAGAATTTTCTAGAGGTTTTCCTTACATAATCATTTTAGTCATGTGATTATTATTTGATTAGAATGTTCCAGTTATGATTTTTCTGGAAATAATAAATGTATATAAATAAGGTAGCAGAAAATGGTTCAAGCAGTCAGTTTAATAAGTTTATACAGGATTAATCAGTTTATACAGGATTATCACGCACATCTTTTGTATTGGAAATCGACATCAATTATTGTAAATCTATTATCAACTATTTAGTGAGGATTATAAGGATTATTCTATTGGACATTTATTGGTGGAATTAAGTGAACTATTCATTTGGATTATTACTTGGACTTCATTATTGTCAGATAAGTCATATATTGTATACTTAATCTGTAAAATCATTATTTTTGTCTTATTAAAAGTTAATTTTGAGCCAATTTTGTTTTATCTTTGCTGATTTCAATTTACAATTTTTTATTGGTCGTTTCTGTCACATAACAACTCGAATTATTATATATCTGATAGTGCCCTTTGATCCCATCCATCAGGAGGTATTGCTCATCGTTGTTGGATGAGAGTGCCTTCTTGTTGCACTCCAGCATGAATATCCTAGTATAGCCGGCTTAGAAGGAGGGTCAGCACCCCTAAAAATTCGATCCCCGTGTCTAAGCAATCCGTAGTCCGCAAAGGTCATATTCGACCCCATTCCTCCTCACGCCCTTTGCGTTCTTGCTTTCCTGTTGTCCAACTTGAATGTATACATTTTCGGCCGGAGTCCCACATATTCATTCATCAGTTGGCCGTTGAGTTCCTAGTCGAAGCACTTGATGTAGTAGCAGAACCCAGATGGCATGTGCTTCTGCCGCTTGTGCTGGGTGGTGTAGGCCTTTGTTGCGTCAGGTCGACAATTGTCGATCTTCTCAGTAAAGCACTCGAAGGCGTAGGCAACGAATTGCACCTGGGGAGCCATCGACCGGTCTTAATTCTTGAAGAAGACCGGCCTCCCCCTCCTCTTGCATCTCAATCTTCACAGCCTTCTTCTTAATGTAGTACTCCATGTGCTTGTCCAGGATGAAAGGAATTCAATAATGGATGAAGTGGGTCTCGATGGCGTTGTGGATAAAAAGAGCATGTGAATATGATGTCGAGCGTGAAGCGGGAACCGCTTAAAGTTTAGCCCGTGACACGGGATAATGCGGCCTCTTTAAGAGTCTTTGTAAAATATTTTTCCACCCGGGAAACAGGAAAGTGTACAAAAATTGACGGTATTTCAGGAAAGGAACGCCCATGCAGACTTCCGATGAAGGTAAAGGAAAAAGGGTAAAATTCGTTTTTGAATCATATCATATTCATCAGTGCACATAACAATATGTAAAACAAATTACCATAATTATAAAGTATAAAACCAACTGACTTTCGCGATTTTGGTGATCGTAGAAATATCGCAAAAAATAAATCGTCGCAAATATTTCTAATCCTTATACAAATACATCAGCAGAAATAGTAAATCGTGAAAATTAGTCGCCGCGAAGTTGACTAGGACAGACAAAACGCGCAATAAAGTAGCCACGAAAAAAAGTCAGTTTACAGTATGTCAAGTGGGCTAAAATATACAAAGTAAACTGACACCATTTCAAGGATAATCCATGTAAGCGTGAACGCTCATTTCAAATGGGGTCCTTGTATGATAATAACTTAAAAGGGTTAGATATATATTAAATTGGTTCTGATCAACATCTTAGTCTTTCCTTGTCTTTCTCTCCATCATGACAGATTCTTTTGTGAATAGTTTTTATAGTGATTAACGTTTTTCAACGTCTGACTTAACTCACAGTGAATACATCACAATGTGAAGGAACTCTCTTTAATAATGTAGTATTAAGATTTTAGCTTTAGCTTTAGAAATAAACAGTTTGGAAAATGAAATTGCTACAATATATGATAAAAATGGGAAGGGAGCTCAGATTCGATCAAGAGAAAAGTGGGTGGAGTTAGGGGGGGGGAATAATGCGTATTTTCTAGGGTCAGAGAAAAAAGGCAGATAAAGAAAACAATTATAAGTTATACGGAGAGGAGGGGAAAATTATAGAAGATCAAGGGAAGGTATTGTCACAAATCAAATTATATTATGAAAAATTATACACAACTAAGTCACCAGACAATGTCTTAAGTCAACAATATATTATTGATACTGAACTAGAAAAAGAACTTGAGGATACCGACAAAATTTTATGTGATGGAAAAATTACCGAAGAAGAAAGTTCAAACGCTATATTTAAGATGAAGTTAAATAAAGCACCGGGTTTAGACGGTTTAACTGTAGAATTGTACAGAACATTTTGGGATAAGCTTAAACATTTTCTCATTAAGACTCTTAACAGAGGGTACAACGAAACGTGTTTATCATATTCACAACGAACAAGTATTTTGTCTCTTCCTTTTTTCGTATGAGGCGAAGTTTTTACAAGGGCTTACACAGAAAAAACAAAAACATTTAGCCCAGTCCTTTAATTTCAGCTTCCGCTACATAGACGATGTACTTTCTCTTAATAATCCAAAATTCAAGGAATATTCACACCAGATCTATCCCAATGAGCTTGAAATTAAAGAGACTACCGATACACCTACTTCAGCTTCGTATTTAGATCTTTTAATTTACATTGACGAAAATGGACGTTTGAAATCTAAGCTGTATGACAAACGTGATGATTTTAACTTCCCAGTTGTGAAGTTTCCCTTTCTGAGCAGCAATATACCTACCTCTCCAGCCTATGGAGTGTACATTTCACAGTTGATTCGTTACTGTCGGGCATGCAGTTTATACAGTGACTTTTTAGTTAGAGCAAAAACACTGTCCCAAAAGCTGCTTAGTCAGGGATTTGTTCAGCCTTTGTTACTTTCATCCCTTCAGAAATTCTATGGCCGTCACCATGACATCATTGACAGATATGACGTGTCTGTGTCCCAAATGAAAACGAACATTTTCAGCTAGATTTCACGTCTTCACGGATTTGACATAATCGGATTTGACTCAACCCTGGATTGACTCACTGATAGTGTGACGGGTGCAGCTAGCGGACCAGGACATGCTTACCCTTCCGGAGCACCTGATGTCACTCCCGGTTTTCATTGGAGTTCACACTATGAGTGCCTTAGTTCTTAATGTTATCTTTTTATTTCCGTGCATTGTAGCTGTCTCACGTCCTTGTTTTGTCTTTGTTTTTATCTGTTACCGTTTTTGCCATGTCTTTGGACTTCGATTTATGTAGTCATCGCTTCCCTTGTTCCTTCGGTATTCTACTGTCTTTGTTATATTGAAAAAGGGGGGTCCATTGTCTTTGGACAACTAGTGTCCTATTTCTCTAATTTACGTTGACTTAAAGTTCTTGTTATATATTTTAGCACAGAAGCTAATTATTAATGAGGACCAAACAGGGTATGTCAAAAATAGATTTATGGGTTTAACTTACGTCAAATCAAAGATATTATAGACTATACAGAAACCTGCAATATAGAGGGGGAAATCATATTTATAAATTTTACCAAAGCTTTTGATTCGGTTGAATGGGAGTTTATGTTGGTAACTTTAAAACATTTCGGATTTAATGAATCTTTCATACGTTGGATTAAAACGCTTTATAAAGATATTCAAACTTGTGTTATGAATAATGATTGGGTGTCAGAAATTTTTAAAAACTCAAGGGGAATACGTCAAGGGTATCCTTAGTCAGCTTTGATATTTGTTTTCTCTGGCTCTACGACTGAGAAATAACAAAGACATTAAAGGTTGGATAATAGGAACCACAGTATAAAAATTTCTCAATTAGCGGATGACACGACTCTGTTTTGTAAGAGTAAAAATGATATAGATATTGCCATGAATGAATTTTTTGGAACATTTTCTGGTTTAATTTTGAATCGTAGTAAAACTGAAGGGATGTGGGTTGGAAAGTTGAAATCATGTTAAGACAAAGAATCAGGAATCAAATGGGAGGATAAACCTATCAGAGCATTGGGAATATATTTTGGAAACAATCAAGAAGTTGAAGAATGTGAAAAGTTAAATTGGGATTCAAAACTTAATGAAATGAATATGTTATTTACATCTTAGAAAAAGAGAAATTTAACATTGATTGGCAAAATTCTAATCATAAAAACTTAAATTTTGCCACTTTTTACATTTTTGGCAGGCTCTTTTATAGTACCTGATTACTATTGTAATTGAATTGAGTGCAAATATTTTAAGTTCATATGGGATGACAAACCAGATAAAGTTAAAAGAAATTTATTTATTAAACAATACAGGGAAGAAGGATTACAAATGATAGATATTAAAAGCTATTTTATATCACCGAGGGCAATGTGGGTGAGTAGATTAGTCAGTTAAGAGGTTCCAAATAGTAAAGCTATTCCTCTCAAATACTTTCATATAGTTGGATGCGATTGGTTAATTTTCTGTTTTAACAACAATGGGCAAAAAGACATAGAATATTTAAATAAAATACCACTATTTTATAAAGAAGTAGTAAAATGTTGGAATAAAGTGGGGGGGGGAGGCCAAACAAAATTTCCTTGTACATTCACAGAAGTTAGAAAACAATTTATATGGGGGAATAAATTTATCCTTTTTCAAAATAAAACTATTATATTTGAAAACTGGATTAAATCTGGCCTAACTATATGTTAATGATATAATAAACGAAACGGGGGATATATCTAAGGACTTTATTTACGAAAAATTGAAATATAAATCAAATTGGATTGTAGAAATCAATGTACTACAAAAAATCAATACCAAAGAAATGGATTGATGCGTTAAAATCAGAGAGTTCAATCAAAAGTTCAGTTAATATTGAAAGATACAGTAATATGGAAAAACAATTACATTGAGACTTCAAAATTATCAGACAAATTGTTTTATAATACCCTTATTGAAGAAAAGGGAGAAAAATATATTGGTATATTAAAACAAATGGATCAGATTATTAGAAATGAGAGAGATACCAAATGCAAAACAATTATACATTTTCATTTTTTATTTTTTAGATGAAAACAAATTAAAAATATTTAGATGGAAATTGCTTCAATTTGTTGTTCCAACACAAAAACTTTTATTTCAATGGAAGATATAATTTAGTATGCAATTTTTGTAAAATAGAGGAAGATTATGAACATTATTTTATAACCTGTAAATTTGTAGAAAATTTTTGGACGAAAATTTATGAAGTTATGTCTAAAGTCAAATTTAAATTTCAAATAACACTTAAACATATAGTTTTGGATATAAGATGACAGATGACAAAATATTTTGATTTAAATTATTGTCTTACAATTATTGGTTTCTCTATTTAGAAAGCTTATTATATTTCTGAGCAGAAAACCAAACAAATTAATGCATATCAAATTTTTGTAAATGAATATAATAAAAGAGTTAAAAAAGCAATGTATAGTTATTTGCTTAAAGCAATTCTGGATAATATTTAATGCATTGTTGGTTTTCTTAATTATATATAGTATTAATTATCTCAATTAATGTGATAAAATTGTAGTTAAATTCTTTATTTCTATTAGCCTATATACATTTATCATATTTAAACACTGATTTCTGTCCTGGGTGATCAGTGACTAGTTCACAGGTTCATCAAGAGATAATTGGACTCTTGATGTAAAATATAACAAGACTATTTGTGGAAATGAAGATATTATCTTAGAAAAAAAAGTATTAAGACGCTGGTGGACCAGAGGTCCCCCAAGGGTATTCACCATCTCAATAGTCAGACTTGTCTGAAATGATAATTTCATCTTGCGTTTTATAGAAACTCAGTTTTTATCAAAATTCTAACCATTAAAAAATACTGAGGGTTTATTTCGTGTATGACACTCGGTAGTATCCTTGGTGCTGGATTTGACCTCCTATTTCGATATTTTT
>MJUU01042848.1:48133-73963 GCA_002080025.1 Modiolus philippinarum
TTTTGAATTTTTCTTTTCTAAGCTAGAAGCAGCAGCAGTAGCAGCAGCAAAAGCCAAATCGACCTAGCGCAGCAGCAGCAGCAATATAGTGAAATGAGCACGCGAGCACAGCAAACCACGTACTCGTGAGTCGTATTTAATACTGGTAAACATAAATATAAACTAGCACAAACATCAATAAATTACGAGTTATCTCGCCTAAGCCTCGGGCGAAACCAACAAACTTTTAAAAAAAATGGCGGGAAAATAACTAGCAAGAGTTATGTCCCTTGATGAACGCGGACGTGATAGAAGACACCTAGCAACCAACAAGGTGCTTAACAACCATTTGAATGGCCACGATGAACGCGGACGCGACAGAAGACACCCGCAAATAAAAAACACGGGAAAATAACTAGCCAGGGTTATCTCCCATAGTAAAAATAAATGAACGCGGACCTGAAAGAAGACACCCACAGATCAACAAACAACGACAACTTCCGAAAACATCCGAAAGACCACGCCGGAGACGTTCTGACTAGGGAAAATTCCCGACTTCCGGTCTATACCTGGGGCTACGCCCAACTTTAGGTTGCGCATGTACACTGTAGTAAGGTGAAACCACACCCCTGCAGGGTCTTACACTCTTTCAACACGTCATTTCCGGTTATCATGGCTACTTACAGTAGATACATACCCACTTCCGGTCTGCACACATGGGGCTACGCCCACTTCCGGTCACGCATGCGTCATGGACAAAGGTCAACCGTGACCCTTGCAGTCCAACACGTCATTTCCGGTCAATAGGCCCGACTAGGGCTTCAAAAAGGGGTACTTCCGGTATACAACAGGGGCTACGCCCACTTCCGGTCGCGCATGCATCATGGACTAAGGTCAACCGTGACCCCTGCGGGGTCACGTGTTGTTTCAACACGTCATTTCCGGTCAAAAGGCCCTTGTAGGGCCTCAAATAGACCTACTTCCGGTTGCGCATGCGCAGTAAAAAACGTCTACATCCGGTCACGTGACTTCCGCTTCCGGTCACGTGACTTTCGTCACGTCATTTCCGGTCTACGTCACTTCCGGTGACGTCACTTCCGGCTCCACCTCGCTCCACCTCCTCAAATCCGCGGTGAAAACCTTCTATATACTACTTATGTTCGTCCAAAGGACTATGTACCAGATGCACTAGTTGAGTAAATTAAGTTGTAGAATAATTGTTAAAAAACGACTTAGGTCATGAAATGTGTATTCTCCATAGTTTATAGCGTAATGTTCTTGTCATACAGATAATCGAACTATGATCGCAACCCGTGTTACAGAGACAGTCATTTCTCTATTTGGCGCCATTAAGAGATCATAAAGAGACTTTATTTTTAAAATATCTTTCTATATATATGCTTTCAACCCTCAGGGGTACAATTATGCATTTCTAATAAAGTTATAAGTTATTTAAAATGTCATCTTGACAAATGAGTTACGTCTATTGATAGTGCCATGCTGGAAGTGTAAAAATACTGTTTCAGCATACCTGTGATTATAAATTTTGAGACAAAGTTGACAAAAATACCGCTTTTAAAAGCATCAAGTCAAGGATAAAATATAATTCTAACGACACATAATATATGGTCACACTTTTGTTACCATCTATACCATTACATCCCAGCTCTTTTGCTCTAGCAAGTGTGATCTGATTCGGATCATCCCAGCAATCTCACCCCAGTTAGAACAAAGGATATTTTTACTTTTTATATTGTTTTTATCAAGGCAAGATTTTGAGAACTGTTCAGTTCTTTAGACTTAGTAAAATTTTGTTTTAAAATTAAGATTTTAAAACATAGTCCATTGTGGGATTCGTACCAGGGTTGTCTCCTTTACTAGACTTCTGCCTTTTTCATAAATAAAATATTTATTCAGATATATGTACAATAAAAGTGCATCGGCTAGTCTCCGATGTCATGAATATGAGAACAATAACGTTAATTTATACTTAACTATGTTAGTATAATGTATATAATGAATTATTATTCTGTCTTATCTATTACACCACGAGCTCGTTGGAGAAATCGAATATAAAGAATCGTTGTAGGGCACTGTAAGGAAATAAATTATTATTGTAGTAAGAAAAATATCTATTTCATGAGATTATAAGTACGGAAATATTTTTTAAAAATGTATATCGGTTTTTCTTCACTTATTTTGGTAGCTGGGATGTAAATTAGTTATCACACTCGGGCATGTTGTGTCTGTATAAACTCACCCTTCCGGCATCCGGTCGTCGGGCTGATTTTATATAACAGACACACCGCGTCCTTGTGTGATAACTATTACTGAGTGAACATTTCTTATAACAAACGAGGATTACACTAAGATCGTAAAGTAGCAAAGACCATAAGTACCGCTGTATATTGCTAAAAGAGTTGGTTATGCTTACAATTGAAATACTTCCGTTTTTTTAAATACAAATTTAAGATGCTGTATTCGGTGGCAAAAAGTTCAGATTGATACAAATTTTACAACGTGCTGCAATTCCAGAAGGGAATTTCGATAATGAAGAAATGTTGTAAAATATCATGATACCAGAATCCTCATCCTTTTCTGTATGAAAACTAAAATTTAGATAAATCAATCAAATCAATCGCCCTATAATATATGTGTAAATATAAATGCACTTGACAAATAAAACCTATTCATTAGTTTCACAGTCTAAACTAAGTGTTTCTAAATAGATTTTTTTTTTTTGGGGGGGGGGGGGTGTACAATTAATTGATCACATGAAAGTGTTTCATAATAGGTAATTTTGTTCTTTTGCACAAATAAAGTGTCTTCACGTACATTTTGCCTTATCAACTCGAGTTTTAATTTTTTCGGAAATGGCAGAAAAAATAAAAATACAAAAATACCTTAGTTGCATAATAAACAGTAAATTTTGTTATGCTGTATACATGTTTCAAGGAGTAACCTCTCATCAGTAGCATTAAAATCAATTAATATAATAATGATAAGACAGGGCAATCAA
Source organism: Modiolus philippinarum (assembly GCA_002080025.1). NCBI lineage: Eukaryota > Metazoa > Mollusca > Bivalvia > Mytilida > Modiolidae > Modiolus > Modiolus philippinarum. Next base: position 51,132 of record MJUU01042848.1, read on the forward strand.
AACGTCCTCATTTATATCTTTTTATAAGGACAGAGCAGTCTATACTGATCCATATATTTTAAGAAAAATTATACTTTAAATTATTCAGGTTTGCAAAATAAAAATCATTCGATGTTTTTTCACAGCAAAGAACATACAAATCTGAACACTTTCACCAATATAAGAAAGGCATCAATTACACTGCACTTTACACACAAAGATTGCAGGTTGTAGACATATTTTCTAGAAATTAAATATATATTATAATGAACATTTTTATATATTATTGTTTTTAAATATTTGAAATATGCTTTCAGAATAACCTATTCTTTAGATATGGATTACATTGGATGGGCTAAAAGTCTCATAATTTCCAAATTAATTTTCAAAATGACTTTGAATCATGATCTGACAACTCTGTTGATCTTCCTCAGCTGTGACAACATATTTGATAATATATCTATGTACATTCTTGTTTCTTTGTTATGTGTATATGTTAATTTATGATGGATCATTGTTTGGTCTTTATATCAATAAAATTAATTTCGCAACATGATATTATGAAATTTTAAGTATAAGGTACATATAGTATTTTTGAAAAGTAAGTGTCATACCATTATGGAAGTGTGAAATGCTAAGTTTGATAATTATGAGAAAATGAGGAAAAAAATATGTTCAATGCACTGACAAAGATTTATTGTAATCAAAATAACATTTATGAAATAAAAGTTCGATATTTGTATTATAATCTAATGTTTTTATGGTTCCAGTGTATCATTCCTACAAGTTCTAGAAGTAAAAAAAGAAAAAAATGTATGGAACTGGATTTCTTCCAGATTTGCATTTATGTAAAGATTATTACTATATTTTGTATTATGTCTAGTCATATTTGTTAAGATATACCTTTGTTTAGATTTCTTCCATTAAAAAAAATGTTTCAACCTTGTAAAAAGAACACGGTTCTTAACAGCCAGAGGCCTTAAATTCTTAGCAAACAACTCGACGGCAGTAGAATAGTGAAGGCGCAAAAGACTCATTTCATAACACATATCAGTCCATGACAGGTCAGTCTAGAGACATGACAGGATAATAACAAAAATCAGTCCAGAGACATGACAGGATAATAACAAAATTCAGTCCAGAGACATGACAGGATAATAACAAAAATCAATCCAGAGACATGACAGGATAATAACAAAAATCAGTCCAGAGACATGACAGGATAATAACAAAAATCAGTCCAGAGACATGACAGGATAATAACAAAAATCAATCCAGAGACGTGACAGGATAATAACAAAAATCAGTCCAGAGACATGACAGGATAATAACAAAGACTTGACACATTCACAAAAATAAGTAAATGAAAACAGAGTATTCAAAATTAAAGCACTTAACTCTAATAAAATCTGAAAATGACATTAGGTGGTCTGGAAAGGTGAGCATGTTCTGTTCCAAAGACAGCACCAGCCACACTGTCATGGTCAATCCAGGGTAAAGTCAAAACCGACAATGCCAAATCCGTGAAGACCAAATCTAACTGAAAATGTCCCTTTTCATTTTGGATATCGACCCGTCTTATCTTTCTGAATGATATCTCCAGTTTCTTTGGTGTTTAAGTTTAAGCTACTGTTTAAGTTTTGTATTGCTCAATATGTTATTTTTTTGTTTTGATTTTGTCTTTGTTGAGTTGTTTCCGTTTGTGTTACATCTTAACTGCCACTGTTTTGTATTTTTTATTTAGACATTTTCCCTTTTTCAGTTTTTTTTCGACATTCGTTTGACGATTTATCCTCTAATAACGCAATAACGACAGCTACACAATTTTATAAGGGACAAAAGTAACAAATGCCGAATATATCCCTGACTCACCACTTTTTTGGACAGTGTTTCAGCTTTTTAAAAAAATCACTGTATAAACTACATGCTCAACAATAATGATTCAACATTGAAATGTAAAACAAACGAATAAAAAGGCAGAAATTATTTCAAGAATAAGTTCATTACAATATGTAATTAAAACATCAGAAAGGAAAGGAACCGGATATAGTTGTCAAATTTAATTCTTTTATATGCTCATTTCGACAATATATGTTGCGCAAGTTTAAATCAGTGCTCACTTCACATCCTAGAACATGTACCAGAATGCCAGACTGCAATGGAATATGGCCAATACACCCGCAAATGCAGATACAATGTATTTACCGATTTTAGTCATTTAAAAATCACAGTCCAATAACACTGGCAAATAAAGGGTAATTTAAGGTATAAAATGGAATACAGGCAAAGCGAAATCTTTCAAACAATGACACCGACAAAGTAGCAGTTATCTTCTATTTCTATTCTACCCACAGTAGCCGTTAAGTGCTTTAAAAAACACTATTAATTTCAGGTTCTGTAAGTTAATTCACTTATTAAAAAATGATGTTTTGGGATTATAACGTTTTGCTTTGTGTCATTAACAATTATAAGTAAAGGTGTCCGCAATTGGCCAGTTTTTTTTCTCTCTCCAATGAATCCGCAGTATAATTGCCAAAATGAAAACCGTTCATATGAAACTTACAATTGATCATAGTGACCCATAAAACGTCATGAGCACTGACAATCAGCTAAAACCGCTGTCAGAAAAAAACAAATTTTAACAACCGATATAATCTGAAAATCTTCCAAGAAAAAAGAGAAATCAATCCGAATTAACCTAATTAGTTTTATAAATAAATATGTTTTGTCTCATCATATGATGACTGGATCTACCACTCGGTCAAATTAATTAACGTGTTAATTCAACGTAGTTCTGATGATATATTGACAACGTTAAATACAATGGTGTCCAAGATGAACTTGATGTAAGATCACGATTCTATTTGATTTCTTTTGCCATAATACTCCCATTAACTTTCTTTCAACAAATTTAAATATATCGTTTTGCGTACACCACAGCAGCAACAAGTTATGATTAAGGAGATGTGTAATACGGACAAAACAAATACACAAAACTGAACATGAACGCTGTAAAATCTAAAAACCGGAAGCTCAATAGGTAAAAGGGTAAGCGTTGTCTATTTCATTTAGACATCCGGTCCGTCAAACAGAAAGTGGAAAGTCCAGTGTTGAGTATCCGGGAGGGGGGNGGGGGGGGGGGGGGGGGGCTACTTGCTATTACTTAGGTAGTATGAGTGTGCCGCAGGAATTGGTCATGTTTTTGCAATCAGTTTGTCTTAAACAGGGTATCTTTTTCACTCTTGGAAGATGTAAAACAGCAGTAAAAACTAGTGTCCAGCTATATAAGATTTATTCTATGTCCATCAAAGGCTCCAGCGGGTCTTTTTCTTAAAAAGGGTGTTGATTTTGAAAGCGAGTACAGTCTTAAACAGGGTTTATATTTTGTCTCTTCTGTCTTAAACAGGATATGATTTTTCATACTCTCTGTCTTAAACAGGGTCCCTTTTTATCGGGCCATCGGCAGAGTATTACCAAATTTATTGGCGAGTAGCCCCCCCCCCCCCCCGGGGGGGTTGAGTACAAGCTATAAATAACAAAATACCGAAGTTACTGTGAATTTGTATTCTGCATATGCGAATTTCAACTACTTATGTCTCTTTAGTGCAGATAAATCGAAACGTTAGGAAGACCATAAACAAAAAAATGTTTAAAAACTTATAGAGAACAATAACCAATATGATCTAAATGTAAAGCCAAAATTAGCTAAGGACAGAGCTTTGCATGTGGGAGATACTCCTTAGTTTTCAACCAAATTTACAAAAATTTAGATATTGCAAAGTTCCTAATAGAATCGGCTCTCGGTTCAGCACCGAAGTTCTGACTACTGGGCTGGTGAATTCCCTCGGGGACTTACAGTCCATAATACTGTGGGTTTTTGTAAAGGATGCTTTTTCTCATTTCTAGCACAGCAGCAACAGATCTGTTATTTCATGAATACAAGCATTAACGCAAAAAGACCACTGGTACGAAAAAAATCTTTTAATAAGTAGGTAGGTTAAAACAGACAGTAAAATATTTGGAAGTAAAAGTCATCATGTTGGTCCTAAATTTTAGAAATCATTCTTTATTGCTACGAGTCACAATTCATGGCAAAAATTCAAAAAGACCCTTCTAAACAGCATTTAGTGGATAAATTAAACAATACATATAGATATTTGGACGATATTTTGGCTTTAAATAATCCTGAATTTTCTTACTTTACAGATGAAATTTATCCTGCAGAACTTACTTTAATTAAATTCAATAGCAGCAGTGATTATACTCCTTTTCTTGATCTTGATATGAAAGTTAAACACTAAGGTTTATGATAAAAGGGATGATTTCTCCTTCCCTATAGTCAATTTTCCCTATCTCGACGGCAATGTTCTGTTAGTCCCTTCTTACGGGGTCTACATTTCACAACTTGTTCGATATGCACGAGTATAGAATAAAAAAGATAACAGGAAACACATACAATGGCCGAAAAACATAGCCACATGCCACAAAGTAAATAGGAACTGCACAAGAAAAAAAAAACCACAATAAAAATACAAAAGACAAACGTAAACAACGATAGAAACTCGGGACAGCCGGATTTGATACCGCCACTAGCAAAAGCCAGCGGTAGGGTTAAACCGGTTTATGGGTACCCAAACCTCCCCTTTCTCTGTTCCGTTTCCATATAGTATAATAAACATAGAAAAAAAACCATACAGGTAGACTACTAACTCCATGACCACAATCTAGGAAAGAAAAATGGGGGAACAAAACGTAATTTTGAAAGATGGGTCAAGGGGTGCTCGCCGCTACACTGCCGGCTAACTCAAGGAGCTGCTGGTAAAACACTGTCGCACTACGGAAGAAAAATCAAATTCAAAACTCCCAATGGGTTTTGTAAAGAATCAGCATGTATTTCTGTAGATATCGGCAGTATCAGTGAGAGGCCAGTATGTGTGTAAAATTCTCAGGTCACTGGATCCCAAATCTAATTTAACGGACACGTGCAGAATATCCTGTCGATATCCCCTATTGCGTAAAGAATGTAAGTTACGTCCAAGTTTTCTTGATTTTTAATAAGTTTCTGGCATTTTTTAACAACATTTCCGTAAAATCGAGGATGCGAAATGCCCTTAGTGATAAGCTGTTTGCGGGTGACATTATATATAGATATCAAATGTTCATATCTTCGATAAAACATTTTAAATGTATTTAACAATTTATGAAATCTGTAACCTTGCTGTAAACGTTTTGAAGTGATAGTAAGGTTACGTTCATTGAAGTCGTCAAGAGTAGAACAAACGCGTGCGAGTCGTACCAGTTAAGAAATATAAACTCCGTAGGATGGGGCCAGAGGAATGTCGCCGTCAAGAAAAGGGAAATTAGTAATACTGAAATCAAAATCATCCCTTTTATCGTTAATTTTAGTTTTTATTTTACCAGCGTCAGCGATGATAGTTAGATCCAGAAAAGGGCAATTTTTAGAATCATTATAAGCTTTATTAAGTTTCAGTTGTTGTGGGTAAATGATGTCGACATAATCTAAAAACTGGGGATTGTCAATAGTAAGGATATCGTCATCATTGAAAATAGAAATAAGTTGATCACTGTTTTGTATGGTCCCATTTTGTAATTTTTTCATGAAGTCACGTTCGTAACAGAAAAGAAAGGGATCTGCAATGAGAGTGCACAATTTCTACACATGGGAATTCCAATGACCTGTTGATAAACAATGTTGCCAAAACGAACAAAAATGTTGTCAAGCAAAAGATTAAGTGCTTTGATCGTATCATCACACGTCCAGGAGGAATGATTGTTGTAAGTAATATTAGAAAATAATCCTTGCTTTTTGTTACAACAAATAAACTGCAGTCCAGAAAATTTAAAAGACCATTTAATCAATTGTCCCAATTTAGATTTAATCAGATTATGTGGAAGCGTTGTATAAAGTGTAGAAAAATCATAACTGTCGATAGATGAAACTGGTTTTTGTAATGATTGTAATTTATCTAAAACTTCAATAGAGTTTTTTACACTCCAAAAGTAATTGACACCAGAGTTTTGATAAGTTTTTTCACAATATTTTATGATTAACTCCTTTATACAAGAAAGTGCACTGGTTAAATGGATGGACAAGTTAATAGTAGAACAATTACTCGATGCCGAAATAAAACGATGCTTGTACGGTTTTTTGTGAATCTTAGGAATCCAGTACATTGTAGGCAAGGTGTCATCTTTAGGTGGAACTTTGAGCATTTCTGTATCCTTGTAATGTTGTTTGGTGAATGTTTGTTCATCAAAATTGGTGCGTTTGAAAGTATTAGACTTGTCAAATTCGATTTGTTGGACATCGATATAGTATTTCTTTCAAATGATTGAAACGTTGTTAGAAGCTTTGTCAACTGGTACAAACACATATTTCTTGCCAAGATCTCTCAATTTAGACTTAATTCTATTTAGAGACAGCTTAGGATGTGGCTCATCATAATTATCTTTATAAAATTAATTCTGTTGCTGACTTTGGTAATAATTTTATCTTTGAACAAATTCAGTGCGTGTTTGTCTGAACTTTCCCGTTTGCACCATTTTATACAGTACTTAGTGACTGCGTCTTTAATGATTTCAAAACAAGCTTGCCAGTTAATTTTGGAAGGTGGGCGATATTTAGGCCCTTTTCAAAATAACCGTTGAACTTCTTTATCTTCAATGATGTTTAAGTTCCCCGTTAAAATATGTCCGCAAGGGTCATAGCGGTATGGTGACAGAGAACAATCTCAGCTGCTGGGGTAGTTCTTCTCAAAATCAGCATCACAGGTGATCGAAGAGTAATTGAAAAAAATACTTCTAGTAGGTTGTTTGTAAGAAAAAGAAATGATAGGCATATTCTGGTTGTCAAAATATGCGGGTTTAAGTTTTTGAATATCTGGGTCCCAAAAAATGCTTCCAATATCAATCAAATCAATTCCATTATTAATATATTTAATTTTCAAAAATTGTTTAACATGTTCATCGGGTTTGTCGATTCTCGGAAAAAGACGATGAAAACAGAACGCATCAATAATTTTTGAACATTCATATAGCGGACTATTAACAGACATAGTATCACATTCCAAAGAGATTTTGTAAAGGAATTGAACAAAGTTTGGTGAACAAGCCGTGTCGCCCATTGTTTTTGAAAACAGTATATAGATCTTTAACATTAAGAAGGGTTTTACGTTTGCTTTTTATATTATAATTCACTCTTAGATATCTTTATTCTCATAAACTATACATTACATAGTTATAGAGATAATAATACAACAAATTATCAAAGAAATTTACATATACCATGTGACCTGCGATAGCGTAATTTTGGATACGAAATGCCCAATACAATACAATACAATACAATAGTTTTATTAATCCAATCATGGGTCATCTCTGACATATATTCACAATAAAAAAAACAATCAATGAAATTGAACATTACTGAGTAAATCATTTACAAAATCATGAAGATATACTGGAAATATTTACAGAAGCAAAGCTAGATCGTAACTTAAAACATTGGTATACATGTGTGGAAAATATACTGATTACCCATGGATCTTCATTGCTCATCAACCATTCAAGTTTATTATGATTTGACATATTTTCATAATTTTTATTATAGGTATTTAAATTAGTTTCAAAATATTTACGTTGAATATCATATTTTGAACAGTGAAACAGAACATGTAACTCATCTTCTACATTTCCAGATGTACAAATCTTACAGTTTCGATCTTTTAATTCAACCTGTTTGTATCTACCAGTTTCAATTTCTAAATTATGGGCACTAATTCTAAAAGCTGTAAAACATTTTCTTACATCAAAATTATCAATAACCGAAAAATATGATTCTCTCCCAAAACAATTTTTAAAAGATGAATAAAGTCTTAATTTACCTGTCTGATTTTTATGCTACTATATTCAAGTTCACTTTTTAAATTACTGTGATATTTCTCAATAAGTTTCTTTTTCAACTTATTTATAANGGCATATTGTTTTTGTCCTGTCTGTCTGTCTGTCTGTCTTTAACCTTGGCTATAACTTTTGAACTATATAAGGTAGACTTTTGATACTTGGCAAGTGTATAGGTCTAGTCAAGAGGAACATAAATATGCAAAAAAAAATTAGGTCAAAGGTGAAAGGTCAAGGTCAAAGGGGTCAAAAAGGGGTAAAAATCGGAATCTGGGGGCATATGTAGTGTTTCACAAACACATCTTGTTATTACTATATTCAAGTTCACTTTTTAAATTACTGTGAAATTTCTCAATAAGTTTCTTTTTCAACTTCTTTATAAAATCATTGTTTAATAAAGTTATGTCAGTTATGTTTAAAGTATTCAAAAGAAGATCTACGCCAGATTTCCACGAATTGCTTGAATGCTGAATTTCTTGGTAAGCAGAATACAACAACTGATCTGGTTTTGTAGACTGAAGTCTTTGGTAATATTTCAAAATATTCACAGCTATATCAAGTTGTATGGGATACCTCCCTACTTCACTCATAATTGCAATGTTGGAGGCTTTTTTATGAACACCATTATATATTTCAAAAATTTTATTTGTAATTTATCACAATATAAATCACCGACAATGGCATTCAAATTACAGTTATATTTTCCTGAGTTCTTAATTGTTCCCCAAACTTCACTTCCATATAAAAGAGTCGGCTTGATAGTTGAATCAAATAAATGTAAAAGCGTATTTACACCAGGTCTAAAATTTCCAAACGTTTTAATCAATTTAAAATAGGCCTTCAGAGCACGCTTATATAAATTACCCTGACAATTTGAAAAAGATCCACATGATGAAAATACTACACCGAGGTATTTATAAGATGATACATGTTGAATTCTTGCAGTTCTGTAATAAAATGGATATTCTACATTTCTACGACTTTTTGAAAAGACTATAACTTTTGTCTTTTGTACATTTACAACCAAGCTATTTTTTTTCACAGTAGACTGATACCTTATTAATACTTCTCTGTAAACCATTAGCAGTTGTTGACAAAAGTATCAAACCATCTGCATATAATAAACAATTGAAATTTGTCTCACCTAGACTTACAGGGTCGTCATTTTTATCAAAAATTAATGGCATATCATTTATATAAAAATTAAATAGATTTGGACTTAAGTTATCACCCTGTCGAACTCCAATATTTGCTGCGAACTTTTCACTAAGTTGGTTTCCAATACGTACGGAAAGAGTATTAGAATTGTAAATACTTTCAATGACTCTATAAAAGTGTCCGGAAACACCAAGTTTTCTCAATTTATATAGTAAACCAGAATGTAATACGGTATCAAATGCTTTTGCAAGATCAATAAAACAAGAATATAATTTTGATTTATTTTTTGAGTACTTTTTAATTAAAGTTCTCAAAACAAACATATGATCACTTGTTCTTGAACTCGGTCGAAAACCAATTTGTGTCTTGTCTATGGTATTATTTGAATCTAAAAAACAACTGCAATCTCCGATTTAATATGCTGTTGAAAAGTTTAGACATACATGGCATAATAGCAATTCCCCTGTAATTTGAGGGATCTGATGGATCTCCACCTTTATGCATTGGTTTTAAATAACCATTTTTCCAATCTCTTGGATATATACCAGTAGATAAATCATATTAAAGAGTTTCGCAATGCAAGGTAAGATAAATTGTTGACTGTGCCTCAACATTTCATTTTTTATTCCATCAAGACCTGCAGATTTATTATTTTTCAATGCACGAATTGAATTTACAATTTCCTTTTCAGTAATACAAAAATCTAATTCCGAAAATATTTTTTCTGTGTCAATTTGATTTAAAAGATCCATGAAAGTTTTTTTTTGGCTAGAGAACTGTGATTTCACAGAAAAAAAGCTCCTTGAAATGTTTAACCCAGTTACTTGGATTCACCTGTTCACATGGATCGACTCGTTTAGAATCGTTCTTCAATTTATCTAAAAGCTCCCAGTATGCACTGGGATTTTTTTCATGTAGTGTGTCAAGTTTGTTTATAATATCTTTCATGAAATCTTTGTATTTTATTGTACATGAACGTCTATACAGTTTTCTAAACTTATAAAAGGAACCCCTTACAATTGGGTTGTTTGGATTCTTCACATAAAGTTCACCTTTCCTAATTAGCTCAATTCTCATTCTTGTGAGATCATTATCAAACCAATTATTTTTTCCTTTTTAGGCTTTATCTTTGTTGTTTTCATAGAAACTTTGCTAAGTGACTTATCGCATGCCGTGTAAATAATTTCTTTAACACATTCCAAACAGTCGTTAACGTTCACCTTGTCTTCAGTAGTGAAGTCATTTTGCATTAACATTTTTATTTTACTTTTAACTTCATCATTTAAAAATGAGTTTTGGAAAGCTTGAATTGCTTCTTTGCGCCACATGTATTTACATGGTAAAGAACTCAATTTCTCTAATTCTTGTTCAAAATAAATACTTCCCAGATGATGTTAGATGAACTTAATAATCAACATGTTTAGACATTGATCTCACTTGCTGATTGGTTGTCTCGTGTCAGTTTCAAGAAATAGTGCAACCGGATGTTGATGAAATTAACACCTGCATCATTGTCTAGCGAATTGATTTTTACATTTTATGACTAAGATAACTCAATTTATTGATAATATGACATTTTTTATCAAAAATATTACACCCAACACCCCTTTCAATCAAAGGCGCAATGATACACATAGCAACGATGATAACAACAAAATGGCGGCATACTTGAGACTGGAGACTACGGAGATCGCTCTACGTCAAATAAATTGAGTAGGAATTAGAGAAAAAGTCTCTAACATTGTTTTCCGGTTTATTACGATAATTTCTCACATCTCGATAGTTAAATTTTCACATTTTAAAGTTCTCGGATAAACCTCGAACTTTAAAATGTGAAAATTTAACTATCTCGATGTGAGAAATATACGTAATAAACTGGAAACAATGTTAGAGACTATATTTACATACGGGCACATCTTGTTCCTGAAAATTTGCTTTGATGTGCAGAGTTACTTTTGAATGATCAGACAAGAATGGAATTAAGTCGTGAACATGAAAATATAATACATTTTTCACCAAATCATCAGAAACAATGAAATAATCAACGACACTATTTCCATTATACTGATATGATGTGTATTTTCCAACAAAGTCACCTAATGTTCTCCCATTTAAGATTTTTAAATTTGTTTCAACACACAAGTCTAACAACTGACACCCCCTTTGCCAACATGTATGATCCTGACTATTTCTTTTTGAAGTATTACAAGTATTATTGATCATATTATTTGGTATAGGTATATACTTATCGTTGTTGTCAATATAATCCATCTCAATACCAACTCGGGCATTTGTATCACCACAAATGATAATATCACCCCTTTGAGAATACGTACTTAAATCTTTTTCTAATTGACTCATTATATCAAGGTTATGTCGTAAGACATATGAAGAGTTACAGGGCGCTATATAAATAAAGCAAATAAATGATGTCAATTGAAGCGCGCTGAGAAATGTTTTTCTGACCCATGATGTTATCATTTAATCCTAATGAGTAAGATGTCTGAAGTTTTTTAATCCAAGACAGTTCACATTCTCTTCTAGCTCTTACAAATTCTCTCTTGGATTGATCGGGGGATTTTTCCACAATTTCTAACGGTTGCACTTTTATAAATTTCCTTTCATGATTATAAATTGAATTGTTACAAAAACAGGAAAACAGCAAACACCTATAATGGCCAGGAACTACAATCACATGCCACAATTTACAAGCAAACTGCACCAGAAAAACAATAATGAAAATAAGAGACAAACATAAATAACGATAGGAACTCGGGATAGCCGGACTTGGTACCGGCACCAGCAAAAGCCAGCGGTAGGGTTAAACCGGTTTATGGGTACCCAAACCTCCCCTTTCTCTATCCCGTTTCCCTATAGTATCATAAACACGCGAATAAAACCCAATACAGGTAGACTACTAACTCAATGACCACTATCTTGGAACAGTAAAAGCATAAGACAAAACGTAATTTTGAAAGAAGGGTCAAAGAGTGTTCGCCGCTAAACTGCCGGCTAGCTCAAGGAATCTAGTCTGCTGGTAAAACACTGTCGCACTACGGAAGAAAAATCAAACTCAAAACTTCCCGAAGGGTTTGGTAAAGAGTCTTCATGTATTTCAGCAGACATCGGCAGTATCAGTGAGAGGCCAGTATATATGTAAAGTCTTCAGGTCACTGGAATCCAAAGCCAATTTAACGGATTTGTTCAGAATATCTCGTCGATATCCACTATTACGTAAAGAATGTAAGTTACGTCCTAGTTTTTCTGGATTATTAATCAGTTTTTGACATTTTTTAACAACATTTCCATAAAATCGAGGATGAGAAATGCCCTTTGTTATTAGCTGTTTCCGAGTCACGTCATATCTAGATATCAAATGTTCATATCTTCTGTAAAACTTCTTAAAAGTATTTAATAATTTATGAAATCTGTAACCTTGTTGTAAAAGTTTGGATGTGAGAGTAAGGTTACGCTCATTAAAATCATCAAGGGTGGAACAAATGCGAGCGAATCGTACAAGTTGGGATATATACACCCCGTAGGATGGAGCTAGGGGAACGTCGCCGTCAAGAAAGGGGAAATTAGCAATTGTAAAATCAAAATCATCCCTTTTATCATAAACTTTAGTTTTTATTTTACCAGAGTCAATGGTGATACTTAGATCCAGAAAAGGGCAGTATTTAGAATCATTGTTTGCCTTATTTAGTTTCAGTTGTTGTGGGTAAATGGTGTCAACATAAGCCAAAAACTGGGGATTGTCAATAGTAAGGATATCGTCAATATCCCTGCTATTATCATTGAAAATAGAAATAAGTTTATCACTATTTGGTACAGTTCCATTTTGTAGTTTTTTCATGAATTCCCGTTCGTAACAGAACAGAAAAAGGTCTGCAATGAGAGGTGCACAATTAGTACCCATGGGGATTCCAATGACCTGATGATAAACAATGGTGCCGAAACGAACATAAATGTTGTCTAGCAAGAGATTCAGTGCCTTAATCATATCATCACATGTCCAGGAGCAATAATTGTTGTAAGAGATATTGGAGAAGAATCCTTGCGTTTTGTTGCAGCAAATAAACTGAAGACCCGAAAATTTAAAAGACCATTTAATAAGTTCACCCAATTTAGATTTAATCAAATTATGCGGAAGGGTTGTATAAAGTGTAGAAAAATCATAACTGTCAATAGATGAAACTGGTCTATCTATAGATTGTAATTTATCTAAAACTTCAATAGAATTTTTTACACTCCAAAATTGTGTTGGTATATAAAGGATCTAAACTTTTTAGGAAAACGCATACGATAAAAATGCTCCTGGGTGCGTCGCTGTAATGGACGACCAGTTTCACTCATGTACTGAATTCCGCAGCCTGGTTTGCTTCAGGTAATCAAATACACCAGGCTGGATGTTTTTTCAGGAGATGTCAATGGGGAATTGGATGGTAAAGTTCCTGCCATTAACATTGGATTTCACAGCATTCTCCTGGACCAGGCGAGGACAAGTAGCACACTTCCTGGCGTCGCACTTTTGAATCTTAGAAAATCCACGATTGCATTTATTATAAATAGACGGTGTATATGTAGAGTATTAAAATGTGTGTAAAGAGTTATATATTTTTGATATCTTTAATGGAGAAAGCCTGACTACCGGATTAAGTGCTGAAAGTGATGTATTAATCAAATTAAAGTGTGAAGGTGCAATCGCGATGTTTTCTGAAATTGTACCTTTATTGTATCATGAGCGTCGAAAATGTTTTTTTTTTCCTAAACTACAAATCATAACAATGTAACTTGGAAGATCCGGTCATTGCGAATGTCATCTGTACATAAAAAAAATAAAGCCCTTAAATACCCCAATCACGGGGAATTGTTTTACCAACTCCACACTGCAGTTGTGTAGTAATGTTTCTGACTTCAACGACCGAAATCTTTGTCTCACTGAAAAACTTCTGCATCAAGCAGTGACGTAGCTAGGCGGAAGCCAGGAAGCCAAGGCTTCAACATCATTTTGTCAAAAAAAACGAACAAGAGCGAGAGAGTTATCAGAATGTGGTCATCAGTCCTTTCCCTCTCTCACACATGACCCCCCCCCCCCCCCAGCAGACAAATCGAGGCGAATTGACAGTTGTTTGGCCAGAAAGTCTTCTACCGAATCTGTTGAGTCTAGAGCTACATGAACTGAAGACTCAAATGAGAGTAGTTGCAATAAAACAAGTGATGATTTACCAAGTGGTATAACGATTATTTCCTCACCGGCAAACTCGCAGCATTGTCCTAACTACCCTGACATTGGACAGCTTTCCATTGATGACTTGAATGAACAGGATGTTAAAATAAAAAAAAACAACAAAAAAATGAGGAAGATCTAAAATTTCCATCAAGGAATTTCTAAATTATCAATATTGAAAAGTGCGATTGATAGTCAAAGATACAATTTTTGTATTCACCAACCCAGTAACCTGCAGTATGTCGGTGCTGGCCCGAAAACCGATTTTATTTGAAAACTTGCAATATCAAAATTTAAGAAAGATTTGTTCAAAAGTATCTCCTTCTTGAATAGCTCTGTCCTAGCTGATTTTAGCTTTTCTATTACATAATGTAATTTAAAGTACCTGTTTACACATATTTCGGTTAATGGATTTCCAATTATTTTAATTTGATCTGCACTGAAGAGACATAAGTTGTCGAAATGCGCATATACAGAAGTAGTATATAGGTGGTTACAAAGTCGCATTTGACGTGGTGGAGCGTGGTGGAGCCGGAAGTGACGTCACCGGACGTGACGTCGACCGGAAATGACGTGACGGAAGTCACGTGACCGGAAGCGGAAGTCACTTGACCGATGTATGACATGTCAACATTGCGCATGCGCAACTGGAAGTAGCCCTATTTGAAGCCCTAGTCGGGCCTATTGACCGGAAATGACGTGTTGGAAGAGGGCAAGGCCCCGCGGGGGTGTTGTATGACTTTACTACAGTGTACATGCGCGACCGGAAGTGGGCGTAGCCCCATATGTAGACCGGAAGTGGGTATGTATCTACTGTAAGTAGCCATGTTGATAGGTAATGACGTGTTGAAATAGTGCAAGACCCCGCAGGGGTGTGGTTTCACCTAAGTCCATAACGCATGGGCGACCGGAAGTTGGCGTAGCCCCAGGTATAAACCGGAAGACCGGAATTTTCATTAGTCGGAACGACTCGGGCATGGTCTTTCAGATGTTTTGATAGTATTTTACCTCTTTTTTCAGTATTATTCTTTGTATTTTCTACCCTTTTCAATGTTGTTCTTTGCATGTTCTTCCCTTTTCATCCAACTTTTAGCAATTTCTCCCTTGCGCACCCTTTTTTAAATGTTGTTATACCTTTTCAACCCCTTTTTAGTATTGTATTTCAATCCAATGTTTAGACTAATACCCTTTTTTATATGTTATTTTGATATGTTCTTTGTATTTTCTATCTTTTTCATCCAATTTTAAAGTGATTTCCTTTTTCTCGCCATATTTCTATAGTGTCGTCTGCTATTGCCATTTTGTTTTCTTGTTTTACTAATTATCTCCCTTTTTCATCCAATTCTTAGAGTGATTTCCCTTTTCCCGCCCATTTTTCATACTGTCGTCTGCTTTTGCCATTTTGTTTTCTTGTTTTACTAATTATCTCCCTTTTTCATCCAATTCTTAGAGTGATTTCCCTTTTCCCGCCATATTTCTATACTGTCGTCTGCTAGTTTTAGATCCATTTTTAACCAAGACTTTGAGTTATTTCCCCTTTCCCGCCCTTTTTTATTGTGTCATCTGCTATTTTTAAATTTCCCGCCAAATTATCTCCCCTTTTCTGTTGCCATGGTAATATCCCTCCCATGACCCCCTCCTTTGAATCTTTGTATCTATTTTATATATGTTTGAGACATTCCCTTATATTTCATCCATTTTGAGACGGTCCTGCCATTTTGTCCGCCATCTTGACCGGAAGTGCGGACGTGAGAGAAAACCCCCCCTGGATTGACCAATCAGGAATTTTGTACATGCTCAATCCACCTGCGCAGAAAAACTGCAAACCGGAAGTGCGGACCTGAGCGAAGACACCCGGTGTCTTTTATCACGTCCGCGTCCAAAGTATATATACTGTGTACTAGAGCTCAGTATCGTTCTGCCCATTGGAAGGAACAGTCACCATGTTCTCCTGCGAGACGTGTGCAAAGCAGTTTACAGAGAAGAAGAACCTGTTACGTCATATGAAGAGCTACCTAGCGGACCAAGATGCCTATACCTGTGACGAGTGTGGGAAAGACTTTGCCAGGAAGGATGCCCGAGATAGGCATCAGAAGACCCACCAGCAAGAAAGGCAGAAGGCGGAGCAGACCTACAGCTACAGTGTGTGTGACAAAGAGTTCACCAGACCAGATTCAAGGAAGAGGCATGAAGCGGCCCACAGCTACGACCTGAGGTGTGAGGTATGTGGCCAATACTTCAATGACCTGTCCAACCATTTTTTTTTCAGATATCAATTATAATTTATTTAATTTTACTTCTATTATACATGTTTATATATTTACACATATATTTTTGCTATCTTCATTGTCAACATATGCAATAGCAATAATCACTGTTATATTGATATATGTACATTGAGCATCAAATAATATTTGTATTTATATTTTATAATTGTTATATTAACATGGAGACGGAGCTTTTATAAGCTGTGCTTGTTTCCGGATCCAGTATTGTACATGAAAATTATGAGATATTTATAGATGTAATTCTTTATTTGATAATAAATACGTTTAAACTAACCTGGCACGTCATCGAGCCCTGCATGAGAGACCAGATGCCAAGGAGAGACCACCGATGAAGAGACCAGGTGTACCAGTGCTTGGACCTGTGGTGAAGCAGACCAGAACAGAGTCCCCTCCACCCATGGAGAGTCCAGCTGAACCAGTGGAGTTGCCGGGAGATCCAGAGACGAGGACCCTGTACCTGAGACATTGGAGGTCCATCCGGACAGAAGAGGCGACCGGTAACCGTGTCCAGGACCGCTACAACTTCACACTGAACCAGTTGTCGGACTCGACCTTTGACGAGATGGTGCGGTACCTGGCCAGCCAGCAGACCACAGCGGTGAAGATAAACCTGTCCTTTGGTTTTATCCTGAGACACGTAGAGACTGGAGAGCTGCGCTACTACCATCCTAGCCAGAACAACGCCAGGTTTTTCGAGACGCCACATCTGATCAGAACAGCCGAAGATTTGGAGAAGTTTATCGAGGAGCTGAGCCGACACGATGTCCTAGAGTATGTGCGGCAATAGAGACCAGATACCAAATGGGTAGTCCACCTGCTGACCAATGTGACCTTCTATGTCAACAAGCTGATCCAGCATCCTATTGGTGCCAGAGTGGTTGTTCCAGACTTCTTCCTGAGAAACCAGGGTTTGGTATGTATGACTGCAGGGTCCCATGGACCATACGAGGATGACCTGTGCTTTTTCAGGTGTTTGGCCGTACACAGAGGAGCTCCAGTGAAGGATGTCGAGACTCCAGCCAAGACGTACTACAGAGAGTACCTCCAGAACAGACAGATGGCTGCTGCAGAGTTCCAGGGTGTGTGTTTGGACGACTTGGTGGTGTTGGAGCAGTTGTTCCAGGTCAACGTATTTGTGTACGACCTCCAGCAGACAGACGATGGGGATGTGGCAGCTAGATTGGTACGACGGTCAAACTACAGCTACGAGAGCACGATGAACCTGAACCTGTACCAGCAGCATTTTAGCTACATCAGAGATATGGAGAAGTACAGCCACAGCTACCTGTGTTCCAAGTGTGACAAATTGTGGAAATCTACATGGGAACTACATCGTCATGAGAGGACCTGCACTGGTGATGTCATCTACAAGTTTCCTGGAGGTGTCTACCGACCAATCCTACCATCTTCGAGCAGTTGGAAGACGAGTCCATCTACGTAGCAGCAGAGGACCGGTATTATCCTTACAGAGCCACCTATGGCATCGAGGTGATGTTGCAGCCAACAGATAGAAGACTTTCGGAGAAACTGGAGTGGACTAACCAACATGTCCTGCTGAGTGTGTCGGTGTGTTCAAACGTGCCTGGGTACACGAAACCAGCGTGCTTTGTGTCGGAGGGTGATTCCAGGAAGACGGTGGAGGCCTGTTTGAGCTACCTGACAGAGATCAGCGATGATGCCTACAGAAGACTGATGGAGAAGTACGAAGATGTGTTCCAGGAGATCCAGGAAAGATTTGACAGCGACTTGGATGGGTTGAGCGATAAAGAAAGAGAACAGAAAGAGAAGAAGCACTACCTGTACAAGATACAGCAGAAGTTGGAACGCCACCTGAAAGAGCTGCCAGTGGTTGGATTTAACTCGGGGAAATACGATGTGAATGCCATGAAGATAGACTTTTTTGCAGAACTGATGAAGAGTCAGCAGATCATCTACGTGGTGAAGAGAAGTAACAACTTTATGTGTGAAACTGGAGGTGAACCAGCTGCCAGCCCACAATGCCTTCTTCAGTAGGTTGAAGAACAGTAACATTACAGATGAAGAGTACCAGCTGTGCCAGAGAGTGTGGGTAGACCAGCAGATGACTAGCATGAGGGAGTTCCTGGTTTGGTACAACAACAAAGATGTAGAGCCTATGTTGGAAACCATCGAGCGGATGTACCAGTACTACCACACCCAGAACGTGGATATCTTCAAGGATGGAATCAGCGTACCAGGGCTGACGTTGAAGTATATGTTCCAGGACTTTACCTTGCCAGATGAAAAGAACAAAGACTTGTACCATCTGTTCAAGAGCAACATCGTGGGAGGACCCAGCATCGTGTTTCACCGATACCACGAGAAAGATGTCACCACCATCAGACCGACAGAGTACGAGGAGACCAAGACCTGCAAGAAGATCATCGGATACGATGCCAACGCCCTGTACCTGTCGTGTATCATGACTGAGATGCCAACTGGACACTTTGTTCGTCGGAAGAGCGAGACCGGGTTCCGGAGAGAGACTCCTAGAAGATACGAGAGGATGGCCATCGACTGGTTGGAATGGGAAGCTCAGCAGACTGGTTACCACATCAGACACCAGGGTAACGACAAACAGAAGATGATTGGGATGAGAAGATTGCCTGTGGATGGTTATGGGAAGGAGACCAACATGGTGTACGAGTTCCAGGGCTGTTACTGGCACGGACATGATTGTGAGTTGAACCAGGGGAAGACAGACGAAGAAGGCCAGACGAAGGAACAACGGTACCAGCGAACCCAGCAGAAGATCCAGTAC
The DNA here is from genome assembly GCA_002080025.1 of Modiolus philippinarum. Lineage (NCBI taxonomy): Eukaryota > Metazoa > Mollusca > Bivalvia > Mytilida > Modiolidae > Modiolus > Modiolus philippinarum. The sequence continues at coordinate 70,486 of MJUU01042848.1, forward strand.
TTGTTGGACAATGGTTATGGTGTTACACAGATATGGGAATGTGAATGGGAGAAGATGAAGAAAGAAGATCCAGCTGTGGCAGATTTTGTGAAGAACAGAAAGAGACCGTGTGATGGGAAGTTCAAGATGTCAGAGCAGTCAGTGTATGAAGCAGTGCTGGATGGCCGGATCTTTGGTGCTGTGGAAGTCGACTTGGAAGTTCCCGACGACCTGAAGGCGAAGTTTGCCGAGATGCCACCCATCTTCAAGAATACGGAAGTGTCCAGAGACGATATTGGTGACCACATGCGGACTTATGCCGAGGACAGAGGGATCATGAACCAGAAGAGGAAAAGTTTGATTGGTAGCATGTTTGGGGAGAAGATCCTGATCATCACGCCGTTGCTGAAATGGTATGTGGAACATGGTTTGAAGGTGACGAAGATTCATCAAGTGGTGGAGTTTACCCCAGCCAGATGTTTCCAGAAGTTTGGTGACCAAGTCAGTGATGCCAGAAGAGCCGGAGATGCAGATCCCAACAAGAAGATCGTAGCTGAGACGATGAAATTGGAAGGCAACTCATCCTATGGGAAGACGGTGACCAACAAGGAGCGCCATACCGATGTGCTGTTTTGCCAGGACACGCAAGTGAGTCGACATCTGGTGGACCCATCCTTCCGGAGATGTAATCAGCTGGACGAGACAACGTTCGAGTTGGAGATGAGCAAGAAGACCATCCATCTGGACCTGCCCCTGCAGATTGGATTCTTTGTGTACCAGTACGGGAAGATGAGAATGTTGGAGTTTTATTACGACTTCCTGGATGTATTTGTGGACAGAAGGGACTTCCAGTATTGTTCCATGGACACCGACAGTGCATACATGGCTCTATCTGCAGAGACGTTGGAAGAAGTGATCAAACCCGAGATGAGACAGCGGTACGAAATGGAGAAGACCAACTGGTTTCCTAGACAGGACACTCCAGAGCATGCAGCCTACGACAAGATGACTCCAGGCTTGTTCAAGGAAGAGTACAGTGGAGATGGTATCATCGCTTTGCGCAGCAAGACCTACTACTACTTCGGAAAGGATGATAAGTTCAGTTGCAAGGGCATCAATAGGAAGACGAACGAGGTGACCAAGGAGAAGTATATGGATGTACTACTGACGAAGAGTTCCGGAACTGGTACCAACAGAGGCTTCAGAACAGTGGACAACCAGGTCTTCGCCTACCTGCAAGAAAAGAGTGGCTTCTCCTACTTCTACCCGAAGAGAAAAGTGTTGGCTGACGGAGTGTCTACAGCACCGCTGGAGATTTAAACTTTGGAAGGTAGGTTTCCCGACTGTTATATTTGAAGGTGGGGAGACTTATCATTCAATGCATGAACAGCCCACTTTGTACAAAAGTCGGCTGTTTCCTGATAACAAAATTTGAAAAAAAATTTGTGATATCTCGAACTTGAGTTTTTTAACTTTTTACTTTAACTTTTAACTTTAACTTTAACTTTAACTTTAACTTTTTACTTGTACTTGTACTTAACTTTAACTTGAACTTGAGTTCAACAAGAGATTGGATATCTCGAACTAAAAAGAGTACTGAGTTGATACACAAGAAGAAAATGGTTAGAGTTCCAAGCAGAAGAAATGGTGAAAGAAAATGTTAGAGTTGAAACAAGAAGAAGATGGTCGAAGACGAAGTCAATGGTTAGAGTTGAAGAAGAAGAAGATGGTTAGAGTTCCAGATGGTGAAAGAAGAACTAGAGAAATTAAAAGAGTTTAAGTTGATACACAAGAAGAAGATGGTTGAAGCAAGAAGAAGATAGGGTTAGAGTTGAAGCAAGAAGAAGATGGTTAATGTTCCAGCAAGAAGAAAGGGTTAAAGAAAAAAGGGTTAGAGTTCCAGACCAATGGTGAAAGAAGATTATGGTTGAAGACGAAGTCAATGGTTAGAGTTGAAGCAAGAAGAAATGGTTAGTGTTCCATGAAAGAAGAAGATGGTTAGTGTTCCAGCAAGAAGAAAGTGGTTGAAGAAAGGGTTAGAGTTGAAGCAAGAAGAAGATGGTTAGAGTTCCTGAAAGGTAAGTCATTTTTATAACTTTAACTGTTTTATTGTTTTTTGTTTATTGTTTTAATTCTTTATTTTAACCTCAACCAGAATTTTAAACTCTAATTGCTAGCAACTGTATCACTTTGATCCGCTAACCTAGGCGTTGTTGCTGTATGGCAACTGTATCATGGTGATCCACCATCTTTGGTGTTGTTGCGTTGTTCTGTTATATTAAACTTTAACCTGAATTTTTTTAACTTTAATTTTTTTGAACTCTAATTGCTAGCAACTGTATCACTTTGATCTACCATTATAGGCGTTTGTTGCTGTATTGCAACTGTATCTTAGTGATCCACCATCATTGGTGTTGTTGCGTTGTTCTGTTATATTAAACTTTTATTTCAACTTTAACCAGAATTTTTAAACTTTAGTTCTGTTTTGGTTGTTTGAACTTTTTTTTTAAACTCTAATTAATTAGCAACGGTATCACTTTGATCCGCCATTATAGGCGTTTGTTGCTGTATAGTAACTGTATCTTAGTGATCCGCCATTATAGGCGTTTGTTGTTGTTAACAAACTGGTTATGGTTAGTGTGCCAACTGGTTCCCTATGGTAAGGGTTAGTGTGCCAACTGGTTCCCTAGGGTTAGTGTGCCAACTGGTTAGAAGTAACCCATGGTAAAATTATAAAAGGATATGCACATAAATATATTATTCAATTCGTCATGGACAGTCTAGAAGTGTACAAGCGGATCGTGCTTGCCATGTTTGAAGATGGGGTCATCAATGCTGGACGATTATATATATTATATGTGTTCACTCAAACCTACTGTGCTGAATACAAAGATAAATCAACAGAGATCTGGGCAGCTCATCATCAGTTGATCGAAGAATTAGGAAAAGTGGATTGAAGCCGTACAGAATGTAGACCAATCAAATTGCAGGGATTTCAACCAATCAGAAACTGTGTTTACCTACAGGATTAACCGATCAGATTGCAGGAAAAGGAACCAATCAGAAGCCGTCTGACAAAAAATAACTGACGAATCACAGCCATGGAGACAAAAGCCAAAGGCTATAAAAGGCAGAGCAGAAAGAACTTCACATTAGTCATGCCTAGCAAAAAGAAGACAGATATTATTCAAAAAGCCATGGAGAAAGCTACTCAGATGAGTGCCGAAGAGACATTAAAGACACCCTTGAAGATGACAGACGTGCCTGATACAGAACTGTGACATTGATCTAGTATATAAGAATTAGTAAAAAATGGTATTGTATTGAATTGTTTTGATTATGCCCAATAAAGATAAAGTGTTATATCCCGATCACCAAACCCTATCCCCAGCACCACCACCATAGACTATAATACCACCACCGCCGCCGCCGCCATAGCCCATCATCCCACCACCACCGCCGCCATAGCCATTCATCCCACCACCACCACCGCCGCCGC